>JBBPCZ010000142.1:27409805-27435499 GCA_037974445.1 Brycinus macrolepidotus | reverse complement strand
AGAGAGAGAGAGAGAGAGAGAGAGAAGGCAGAGTCAGTGAGAGAGAAAGAGATACAGAGAGAGAAGGGAGAGTAAGTGAGAGACTAAAGTGGGTGAATGTGAAAAAAAGCTGAGAGCGACAGACATGCACTGTAAAAGAGGAGGAAACATAAAAAAGCTGAGACAGAGAGAGAGACGCAGACAGAGGAAGAAGAGTGAAATTAAAAGCAAAAAGTAGTGTTCAGGAGAAAGAGCCAGAAAGAACCTCAAAAGCAAAGGACAAGAAAGTGCACGGATGTTGAAAATGAAAGTGGAAGGTATCAGGGGAAAGTGGACTTGGGGAGCGGAGGAAAGATGAGGCTCTCTCACAGAGGATGAGTAGAAGAGGAGTTAAGATAACTGAACGGCACGGATACAACTGAGTGAAGTGCATAGCGCAGACGGGCGTAATGGGAAAAGTACAATAAAAAAGGCTGTCATAAAAATGTCAAGCACTGCATTGTTTTAGAAATTGCCCTGTGTGGACATACATTCAGGCGTGAAGCTACAGCAAACCTATTATCTGCTTTTCTGTCACTTTGGATTTTCTCTTGCAAACCTGGGACCAGATTCAATTTCAACACCAGATATGCCTGCTTTCCAGACCATTGCTGCACTCACACGGAGTAGAAGTCATTGTGTGTGTGTGTGTGTGTGTGTGTGTGTATGCTGTATGTGGGCTTAAAACATGGGATGAGTCTTAAATTTCACACACTTCAATCCGTCCTGAAAAACACTCAGCAACAGATTTTAAGTGGATCTTTCAGATGTTAAAAGCACTTGTGCAACTGCACTCGATCTGGCTTGTAAATAGAAGCACTCAAAGTTTAGACACTAAGCCGCTGTCGCCAGAAATCATGTCCCCACAAAACTTTTTCAACAACTCTTCAGACCTTCTTAGCGAGCGTAAAGCGAGGGTGTCGAGAAGGAGATCCATACATGTACGGTGCACCATGTTTTAGCCAGAAAGCCCAGGCATGTCATTAAAAATCAGTCATGACAGCAAAGGGGAGGGGAGTGCAAGAAACAGGCAACATCTGAGAGGCCCATCTCATTATAGGCCAAGGAGCAGCGGCCTCCCTCTTTGATCTCCTCATTTACCTGTGGCTGTCCACAAACACACCTGCAACCTCCAGCGCAGTGAGTGCAAGGCCAACTTTTATGTGAAGTGAATTTGCTCCATCGTTTTGCAGTACTCCCTTTTCACAATGAATCATTCCCTTAAAGGGCCTGCATCCCTGAATCTTTGATATTTTTAGATAAAGCAGTCCAATGTACTGGGTCAACATTGTTAACATGCCAGAATAGCCCATTCGCTCTCCAGTACACACAGCACATGCAGTCTTAAGCAAAAGTTTGCAAACCCCTAGTCAAATGGCTTGTTTAATTGGTTTTCTAAGTGAAAATAAGTACACATTCCCTTACAGAGAACACACTAAAATACTTGGCATTTCCCTCCAAAATGTAGTGCCTTTGAGTTTAATATATTAGGGAAACCCAAAAAATATTAAATGTGCCAAAACTTTTGCACAATGATGCACTGAAAATGTCTACTCATTTTCACTTAGAAAATGAACTAAATATGGCTGTGATGTCACATCCACAAATACATTTAAATACACGACTGGTCTGTAAGTTTGAAGACACAGATATCTAGTTTGTAGATACATTTCTTCTGAAATCAATGGTATTTTTAGGACGTTTGAGCCCAATGCTGCCACTGCAGCCTCTACTCTTCCAGGAAGGTTTCAGACTGCATGTTTAAACACTGATGTGAAGATCTGACTGCATCCAGCCAGAAGAACATTAGTCAGATACTAATGTTGAACCATTAGTTTTGGATCACAAACACCACTCCAACCTCCATAACTCCATATAGGTGCCCCTCAGATGACACTTGGCACGGTGACCTTAAACCGTGTGCAGCTACATCAAAGTCTCCTATTCTATTGGCAATGCTTTTCTATGTAGATACAAGCTGTATGTGCTTAATCGAACACCTGTTGCAGCAGTGGGTGCAATGCGTATGAATTCAGAAGGGGTGTCTGTATACTTTTGCTCATTTACTGTATGACCAACCATTCAGCCTTATCACAAACATGAACATGCCCATTCATGTTTATGTGATAAAGAGTGTTTGTTACTACAGACAATCTGTCATAACTTTATTTAACCAGAAGATGTGCTAAAATAATTAAACATTGTGCTGTAAGGAAGCAAAAGTAGGGAGACAAATGTTTCACTGCAGCCTTTCCGAGGATTCATCCAAAAAGAGTGGCTGCGAAAGTTCATTTGTTCTGACGTCCCTGAAGGCGCAGTACAAGGCAGACCACCTTCATATATCCATGATATAGTAACAAAAACAGAATGTATAATTTTAAGGAATTAAAAGAGACTGGAAAACAAAAGCATGAAAACATTGCAGATGAATGCAAGAAAAATGTAGAATACAGGCCTTTTAACCAAAATGGCTAGTAGCTCTAAACTGCAACGGAAAGACAATCCTAGCAGTCAGGCCTTGACCCTCTACATCCACGTGGACATCGTACGACAGAAGGATGTTCTGAGGTATCATCTTTACCTGCTGCAGGCTTCAGACTGTGATGTGTTAAGATTCCTGGCTCACTATCTGAACCTGGGCTTTATTAGAGTGCAGCTGTGGAAGAACCATGAGAAGTCCCAGTTGGAATGGGGAGAAACTGAGAAATGTTGCAAGGCTGAAGCAGTGCTGAGGAATGCTGAGGCAGATAAAATTCTACGTCTCTAAATCTCTCATAACGTCATGGGTCCAAGCACACACACATGCACAAACACAAAAAACGATAGAGGCAAATCTAAAAATACCCCATATCTGTCAACATAAACAAACACAAGTTTTCGCAAGAGGAACAACAGCGGCAAGGCTGTCTCCATTTGACAGAGCAGCGTACAGTCTGAACGTACGAGTCTCACTCTCTGCTATGTGTGAATAGTTAGCTTAATTGAAGTCATTACTCCATGGCCTAAATTAGAGCCGAACCAGTCCCAACGTAGCTACGGTGAAAATGTCAGTAATACAGGACAACTGTGCTCTCTCTCCCCCTCTTTTGTTCCTCCCTTTTTCTTTTTCCCCCCTTACCCTTCTGAAACGATGCCAGGGCGTAATAAGGAACTCGGGCACTAAAGCTTAAGCCAATCAGCGGCCAAAAGCAGCAGCACGGCTAAGAAAGCCATTAATGAAGCCCTCTCCTGCCCAGCAGAGTCACCTCACCATGGCAACCCACAGGATTCCGGCTCCCTCATCATGTCAGCCGCTGAGCCTCCCACATCCAGCATGCCCCGCCAGGAGCCGGGCTACAAATGACAGGTAATTAAGACACACATACACACACACAACAGCCGTGGTGACGTGGGATGGAAAAACATGCTCTGTATGTTGATGGGCTGATGAAATATCACAATGCATTAGGCCGAGCAGACTCATTAAAGTTTATTAAGGTGATGGTAAGTGAACAAGTCATTGCCTGTTTATTACAAGCTCAAGTGACACCCCATCTCTGACCCAGCCCGAGAAGGCACTTCTCTTCTCAGCTAACATGATGGCCATCTCATTGATTCCATCATCTAGCTGGTAAAGAGGGAGAGCCGACAGGTGGGATTCGAGAGCAAAGTCATTTGCCGGGTGATGTTGTGGGCTGCCTGCCCGCGCTGTGACTTTTCCGGCCTCCATGTTGATAATGATGAAGCGCTTACTCTGGGTACTGAGGGAGAATGTCACAGCGCATTGAGATTCAACGCAGAGTTTTAAATAGACGCCAGCGTCTTTCCCGTACACCTCTCTCTGGGATGACTTCTAACCAGTCACTTTTTGAAGCCACTACTGAGGCAGCCAGGGGAACCGATGCAGAATGTTCAAAAGGAGCGTAAAGGCAGCGGGCGAGACAAGTAGAAAGAGACAATTTAAGCAGCATCTTTGATAAACCCCTGCTTTTCGATTCATAGCGTGTTTTACCTCCACTGAGCAAGTGAAAATAAGAGGCATGGTGTACCACATCAACGTGCTTGCCGGGCACCTGAATCTTTCCAAAATGAAGCCAGCAAGAGAACCTTAAGCAGACCCCGACTCCCCTTTAAACTTGCCTCTTTGATCTTCTCCTCTCTAAAGACAAGACCCCGGCTGGCTGCGCCGCTAAAAATTCAAGCATCCGCACAGGCCTCCATAGCCCCCTCATCTACAGCACGATGTCGTTTCATCTCTCCACATGCATCGCTAAAGAGGCCAGGGCATTTTTTTGGCCCTGGTTTTACAGCACAGTTTGCCATGGAAGGTGCACATTACTCTGGCTGGGCTGGGATTGCCTCTGTTACCAGCACAGTTGCTTTTTCGCCCCATTTATTTACTACCTTCTCTTTGTATTGATCCTTTCTGCTAAGCTCCTGGAGGAACAAGCCTTCTCTCTTACTCTCACGAAGGGCTGCTTGACCTAAACCAATTAGCAGGGCCCATCCAATAAGAAGAGACGAGTCAAAAACTCCCAGGGTGCTCCCACCATTCAAGGAGTAAAAAGAATATCTCTGGCACAATCTCAATCCTATGTCATTCCAATGCTCTTCTTTGTCCACTAGTCTCTCTCTATGTTCATGCCTCAGTTCCACTTCTTTGCCACTGCTGGAGCAAGCCAGTACATGCTTCTCGGGGCTTACAGTAAAGCCCCTCTGATAGGCTGTATTGTGACAAGCAGCCAGGGCTGATTTTTAAAAGAGGATCTTTTCTGCATAATTAATCCATTAAAATGTAAACAAAGTCATTCAAAGCGGTTTTATGTTAAATGCAATGTTCCAGAGAAACTAACCATGTCAGAATTGTTCTCCAGTGGTGGTGAAACAGACCTGTTGTGGTTCCTACGACCACCATTGTAAAGAAATCTCAACAATTAACCATTTCAGATAAACCCACTCTGAATATTGTTTTCGTACATCTCAACCACTGATTTATACAAAAAGATCAATGGGACTTTTTTAAACATATACTTTAACATTCCAATATGGGTTACCTACAAAAAACAATGCAATAGTTTCTAATGCCCTACTGCCAAAGCTGCCTTTAAACACAGCATGTGCTACAATATTTTATTTGAGCGTTTACTGTCATCATATCCATTACATAGTGACTTTAGACACTTCCATGGAAGTCAGATCCTACATAAGCCACTGTGATTATTTATTTATTTTTTATTACTTTTAGACATAAAGGCAATTGATTGTGGAAGGTTTAAACAGTTCCAAACACTGGGAAATGAGCGGATTAAATATGGTAAGAAGACTTTAATACCTCCCACCTCCCTTGTTTGTACAGATTTATCCTGTTTCACTATTTTTTAAATAACTCTTCTATTCCCTTGACTGCTAAAACGGGCAACAGTGTCTAGGCCAGAGAGAGAGAAGCTCATCAGCATGTTTTCACAGGGTCGTCCTCGTCCTTCCCATGAGGCTTGGCTCTTAGCATTAAAGGAAAATCTCAAAACATTCTCAAAAAACATACTTTTTCCAGCTTTCACAGTGTTTTAAAACACTTTGGTGCTTTTTGTGAACAGTACGCAAAAATAATCCCCCACAGTCCTATTGCGTAGAACTGCATCTACTTTTGGGTTCAAATCAACTTGTACAACCACAAGCATCAAAATAACAATCATATCCTCAGCTTATTAAAGACGTAACGGATATTTCAATGTAAACTACAAAAACTATTATAATAAAAGCATTATTTATCTTTTAGTTTGCTAGTTAGATGTACCAGTATCATTTGTTTGTGTTCTCCTGTCTACCAGGGAGAAGACTTGAGTTCTGTTCAACTGCACTGGAATATGATGGTATTATATGAGTTATATGATTACACATATTATGTACCTTATTAGGTCTTACCATAAGATAGAAATGAAAGGCTAACAAAACTCATGGAGAACACTGCATTGCCGCATGTGTGGCACATTAGAATAATTTTGCTGTCAATTCTATGCCCCATGGAAGCCTATGGGAAGTCATTTTTCCATTATATTTTTTACGTACCTTAGAAGCATGAATTTTATAAAGGTACGCCATCATCATTTGAAAGACTGTGGGAACAGGAAACCAGCTCCAGTGTTGCTGAGAAGCTGGAAGCCTCTGCATTTCTGTTTCTCATTAAGTACAAAATCTCTATCTTGTCCCACTGTCCATTTTAATGCACATCAGGATCTCCTGAATTTAATTACAGACACCTCTTAACCAGGTCTTAATCTAGCACACTTGCCAGGCAGAGCAACGATGGATGGATAGATGGTCTTACATATTTCTATGTCTGTCAAAGGGGAAAACCAAGAGACTAAAGAAGTCATCACCGTGACCATCATTACTTGGTCCACTTCCACAGGAGAGTCACGATTCTGAGGCATGAAGATTCATTTATGAGGAGATTTGACTGTGGGCTGGGGCAGCTAGCACAAGCTGTAATGAGGCAGCGTTGGAGTGATCTGAGCAGGCTGTTCTCTCAGCAAGACAGTGGAGGGCTCAGGGAGTTCCCTGCTCAGGCACACAAACAGCCAGGAATAACCCTTTGTGACAGACGACTGTTGTGGGCGTAGGCCAGGACTCTAAGCCCGTCAGCATCAGCATGTCTGATGATCATTTGAGAAGCGAGTATGAGCTACAAGAGACTGACTTCTTTCCACTTAAGTTTGGTTCCATGATCATACCTGGGGGTCAGTGCGTTCCAATGACCAGCGCTTCCCCTGCACGAGCCAATCACTCCAGAGATAACTAAGAGGTCATTATGAGTTATTATGATAACAATAATAATAGAGACAAATGAATTAAAAAGTAATTGAACTCAAAACCATAAAAACAATAATTACGAAATAAAGCTTTGTGAAAAGCTAAACTAAAAAGCTAGTTTTAAAGCATGTCCTGTGGTTAAAGCAGTGCTCAAAGCAGCCTCACCTCTTGTTTTGTATCCTGTTTGAGAGAGGGCACGCTCTGTACATGTGGGTGGCTAATTGCAAAAGTAGTGGATGTGTTCGCGCAGCATGGCAGGTATAAATATTGCTTTCAATGACACGCCGAGATGAGCATCAGCGTCCACCTGGGCCATGGTGTGTGGGGTCCACACTGGGTCGAGGCAAATCCCGGCAGACACAGGGGTTGCATGTAATTAGCAAGTGTTTATTCTCCTTCCGCATCCGTCAATCTTGGGAGTTCTCGGAATTCTGACGGAGTTGTCAGCCCCGACGCCGTGGCCCCACGTTATTAACTTGAGTCAATAGAGCGGTGATCTGTGCTCAGTGCTCGTGGATCGTGATAGGTGTGGATGTGCGTCTCCTGCCCGCCTCTGCTGCCCGAGTTAATTTATCTGGGAGATAAGCAGGTGGACGAGGGGAGGGAGATGGCCTCAAAGCGAGCGGTGGGCCTGACAGGCCCGGCAGAATGAGTGACACTGCTAATAGCGCAGTCCCATTACCTCGCCACATGCCTCTCGCCTTTTATCTACCTCCAAAGGATTGTTTGTTTGCTTGTAGGATGATAATATTTACCGGGCTTTGGTGCGTCAGACATAACAAATATATTTGTGAATTTTGAGTGGATTCGCAGTGACATGCGGATTGTGCTCCCGAGCTGGAGTTCAGCCGAGGTGGCAGCACTCAAGAAAGCTTTAACCAGGCCATGAAAGTGTATCTACATGGCTTCTGTGTGAGAAAGTAAACATTTCAGATCTGTCTCCAAAGATTTAACCAAGCAGCTCAGGTAGAAATACAGTAACACTGCAGTTCTACTGGATTGAGCCTCAGAGCAATTCGGAGAAAGAGTTCGACTTCACCTGTAAATTGCCCTAACATTCCCTTAAACTTCAAAGTGCAAAACCCATAGATTTCTTCACAGGATTTCTCCACATGAACAACGTCAGATGCCTTGTAATCCCCACATTATGGGTGTAACAGTTGACATTATGAAATAATGACAATGTGCATAGTGGAAAAAAGGTGTGCAACAGCATAATTACAATCATCAATCCTGCCCTAAATAATGTGAATGCATTGAAACATGAACCCAGTATTGTGAATCAAATTTACCAAAATAATGACTGACGTGCCTCGCAGCCAATCACAACTGTAAATCTCATTTCTTTCATCAAGTGAGCGGTAAACTCTGACAAAACACCTAAGAACAAATTTGCAGTGAGAACAATTTTCTACGTGGCCTTGTGTACAAGATGACAAATCCTCCTCAACATATAATGTTGCAATGCACAAGCTGGCTACTTTCAGTGTTAGCTCATTTGAAGGGTCAACCTCTGTCACTCAAACCTCCTTATCAAGACATGAAAGAGGTCTTTTAGCACAAGATGCAGTTTACCTGAGCTGAAAGTTTGATAGACATAGCAACAGAAACTAAGTAAAGTGGGGTTTGTCAGAATTTTGCAAACAATCAGCCGGATCGTGGGCTGAGTGTATTGTTACCCTCCAACTGGTGACAGCAAATTTTAACTTTGAAATTGAATAGAATAGCATCTAATCTCTTTTGTAATAGAAAGTCATGACATGCAGTAGAAAGTCGTGTCTTTAAAGGAGTTTGTTCAGTGATCAAGATCATACAGTGAGCAGCACTAGCCTTAGCTTAGACTGGACTGCTAAGTTTCTCCCATATAAAATAGATCTCTTTCAAGAAGGACAGCTAATTCCACAGCCTGGAAGAACTAGAACACAGTGTTCAGAGTGAAGAAGGCCCTTCCTTTGTCCTCCATCTTGTGATAAAAGTCATCCTGAAGGATCCAGGTGCTGCGCACTGTAGACTGAGGGATATTGCTTTAATTGGAGAGTTACTGATCTTGCAAGAGTTTTCAGTGCCAGACGTTAGCATCAATGTTTCTGGCGCTTTTCTGCTGCGCAATCACAAAAATGATATTGGGGACAGCAGGTGATCCATAAAAGCTGCTTTAAAGCCTTGTTAATTATTCCTTTAGAAGTCTAATGAACAAAGGGGATAAAACAGGAGCAGGGTGAATCTATCTGCATGGGGGAAAGGGGGAGGGGGCGCACCGTAACTTCAGCAGCTTCTGAGACCTCTCTTCGGTGTCCCGTCGACAGGGGCCTCCTCATTTGCCGTTAGTCAACTTTATGGCCGTTAGTTAGGGACTCCTGTGCAGCATCTGGGACTGTTTATTCAAAAGCTACTGAGCTTCTCCCGTTCTTCCATTTGAGGTCTTCTGCAGTTGTGTAAGCATATTACTATGCAGACACAGTTCTGTTACTCCAACCTAATTTTAATATTTAATCGCACTCCTTCTAACTGTTCGGTTGGCATTTTCAACTGGATAATGAGAGAGACAGAACTGAAATTAAAGGACGCAGCACGAACCTGCCAACATCTGCCATCCAGTGTGAGAAGAATCTATCTGGCTTCTTCACCAGAGTTCTTCAAACAACCATTTTAAAAAGTGAGTGTCTGTGCTGGTTGCCAAAGCAAACACAAATTGAAAATGCATTGCTGAACGTAGCACTTTGCTGACTAAACTAAAATAGATGGCTAAATTTGCAGCCTCTCATGGAGGGCTGAACGCCTCCCTTTCGACTTCCCCAGAGGCACCCCCCCCCCCCCCCCACCCTTAACAGGCAAACCGAGAGTATTTTTCTCTCCATGTACTTTGATTTGGGTCTGAGTCGACTGAGGCACAAGGAGAGAGGACGAAAGAAGCTTTGATGGTGGAAGTCGAACTCCTTTCGCCCTTTCAAGCTCATTTAACAGCTTCTCTTCTTCCGTGGGGCTAAGCTGAGCTGAGCTGGGCTGGGCTTGTACGTCAAAGGTAAAACAGCCAATCAGCATCTAGAGCCACTGCTTCCATCCCTTACTCCTCAGCCATTGGTTGACTGCTGCCGAGGGATGCGTTATTAACAGCTTTAGAGCCATTCAAACTCTTACTTCACTGGCAATTCCTCCTTATTCCTGCTCTCAGTATGACAGATCTGCAAAGAACCCAGGACTCCACATTATGGAGTTTCACTAAAACGACAAGGGCTTAAGCTGCGGACGAGAACTGCTGAGCTGGCGAGTGTGTTCCTTTGCTGTGATTCAGGGAATGCTTTAAAAATGAGACTCAGACCCCGTCCATGCATTTACAGATATTTTTGAAAATGTTTTGGCCTACCATCAACATGGAAAATGCTTTCTAGGGGTTGGACTCTTTTAAAACATCTGTGTTTTCACAAGGAAGGGTAAAAGGCTTTTCACGCTGCAAGCATCAAATGTTCCCCGCTCCACTTGTCTCTCTGTACTTTCTGTATAAAAAATCAGCAAACCTTTTCATATATCAGGAGGAAAACCGCTTGTCTCTTGTCTGGTGACCACGGTGAGTACCTAGCGCTCCACTGGTGTACATTTTAAACACACCATTTGAAACATAAAAACAGGAATGGAGAAAAGAAGAGTAGAACAAATATCTACAGCTCAAAGAAAACTTCAGAATGAAGAGCTCTTTTACTTTCCCCTACGCAAAAACTGTGATTTCATTGGTTGACACCAGCAAAATCATAAAGTCATGGAGGGTGTGTGCTTGTCTCAGGGATGCACCATGGTTTCAGGGGTTCAAGCTTGTGTGTCGCACCATCTAACGCTCAACCTGTGATGCTTTGCCTGTCCGCCCACCTCTCGCTGAAAATGAATGGGGAACACATGTTCTCTCTTGCTGTGCAAAAAACAAGCCCCTATAAACGATTCATTTTAAAAATACTGACATCACAGCATCAATGTATCTATGCTCATTAACAGTTTAAGTAGAGCAGGCTTCAGAAATGATATCAGGAATGGGTAATGGGTCATTGGTACCTTAGTTTTACTTTATCTCTATGCTCTCTGTCCACACACAAATTCCACTGTTTTCTGTTATTTTTATTTTTCTCAGTACCTTTACACATAGAAGTTGTATTGTCCAAAACTTTTTTCTCCACATTTAGTCCAATGAGTATGTAAGATTTTGTAAGATGTTTGGGTGAATGAGGCCTATAGCATGTCTCTATTATACACTCTTAAAAATAAAGGTTCCTGGGCTCACGAGTGGAGCAACTGTCCAAGTGTTGACCTATCATCAGAAGATTACGAACCCCAGTGGCGCCACAGAACTGGCAGTCAGCATTCTCCTTCAAGTGTGCTAAACCGTCTAGTGACACTGCGTTGTGATTCAGAGGAAGAACATGTTAGCCTTAACCCTCCCAGTGTTGGTAGTATCATGTAATTCGAGTGGGTCCTATCTAGTGTGAGGAATTGGAGATGACCAAACTGGACAGAAAACAGGTTTAAAATAAAAAATAAAGGTTTCTTCATGGTTCTTGGCACAGACTTACAGTTTTAAGAAACAACATTAACAAGTGTAAGACCTTTACATAATGTGGACAGCTTTTAAATTTTGAAAAAGTTGTTCTCATTTAAGAATCAGATTCAGAAAACTTTACTGATCCCAGAGGAAACAGCTTACGAAGCAGTCACAGGCTCGCATGTTTTTATGGTGTTTTAAAAAACCATCCATTGAAAGGCAGGCAAAAGTTGTCCTTCTATACGACACTCTTAAGAACTCCCTTTTTGTCATTTAAGAGTGGAAGTTTGTCATTTAAGAGTATAAGTTTGGATTCCAGGCCTGCCTGTGCAGTGCTTCATCCAAGGTTACTCTAATTTGGCAGGTTATGTCTAGAAGTGGCTTTGGAAATGCACATTTTGAGAGGAGCAAAAAGCAAAAAGCAACTGATTCTGCCTATAAATACTACAACCAGCAGAATGGTCATGAGCAAGACTTTGCTGACTGCTGTTTTCCACTGAAATGCATTGTGCTTTGGTAGAAAACCATGGCCTGGTCTTGCAAATAAAGAACAAATTGCCCATCACACTGCAAAATCAAGTGCCTTAATTTCTGAAAAAACAGGAGGGAGAGCGGAGAACAGACAAAATTATGCTGGAGGGTAAAAGCAGGGAGGAGGGGGAGAGATGGAAGATGAGAGTGGGAGAGAGAGAGAAGCAGAGGGGAAAGCAGGGACAGAACGAGGGAAAGCTGTTGCGTGCCAAAGCTACTCAGTGATCTAAGCGGAAACAGCAGCATGTGATCACAGTAAATCTTGGGCTCGGAGCATAAATACATTATAAACGAAAAAATTAACAGAGGCGAGCGGCAAGCCTAGTGTTTGGTCTGCCTCTGTGCTGCCACAGGAACAAGTGTGGAGAGCTGGAGTCATCCATATTGATGTTGGGTACAGAGCAGACTTGTTAACACAACTCCTGAGCGCTGTGACCACCAAACTGTGGTAGGAGTGTAACAGCAGCCGTGTAAAAGCATATGCTGTAAAAAACAGCATCACGAGGATGTGACAAGAATAATCAGCATCAAAGGGACATGACAGCAATAATCGGCACAACAAAGCAAAATTAGGACGGCTGGATTTGGGCGAGCGGAGACTTCAGCTCGTGCTTCAAATCTGCTTACGCTCACGGAGAACAGGGAATTAGTCAGAGCGTGTTCAGTCATAACGCGGTCCAATAGTGACCATCTAAAATGCAAAGTATGGAATTTCCTCCTCTAACAGTGCTGTTCTACAGGAATCCGATAAAGGACAATTAATTAATGCCTTATTCCACAAGTGCCAAAAATAGTTTAAGATAGAAATCTCTAAGTAAATGACTCCAAAGAGAAAGCCGCATTCATGTTCTTCCACTTGTGAATATCCACATCAACAATTAGAAACATTCTTGCACTCGAGCTGCAATGGAACAGGAAGAAACGGAGGCTGACAAATTAGTGTAAGGATTTTTCCCCCCCATAATATCGTTCATAGACGCTGCAAGCAGGAAACCGCTGCTCACAAATTACGGGCTCAAATCACAAAGAGCATGGCCCTCACTTCTCCATTATGCAGCAGCAGCAGCAGCAGCAACCCCCCTGCCCCCTATTCTTTAAGGAGTGTCACTACGCACCCTTGCTTTTCTCCACTGCATGCATCTGGATTGTCATATGCCATGCTAACAAGCACACAGCCCAGTGGGGATGGATTCTACGCCCCTCTACCTCACAAGCGGCCTGACACTTATGACAACAGCCCATCAGAGCTGAGTCGGCTGGAGAGCGGGGCTCACTCGTCCAGGGCGAGGGAGGTGAGTGGGTGTGTGAGGGGTCAGAGTGGAGGCCTGGAACGGGACAATAGGGTGATGGGAGGTACAGGACGAGCAAAGTGTGTGCAAAAGTTCCTTTTGTGCCTCTTTACAGAGCACTAATTAGTGGCAAACTAACCTTGGAACCTCCAACCCACTCGTTCCTGAAACGGCCCTGGCCACTGCACAATGCAGAAATGAAGCTGGCTGCGCTGGAATCTATTGACATGTGAAGGGTAAAGCTGTGGAGGTGGAGGAGGTGGCGGGAGGCAAGGGAAAAGCTGCCACATTGCTTGACAAATGTGTCATCAGCGAACTCCTCCGGAGCCGGGAAAATGTCTTTGGCTTTTTTGTCCCTTCATTTGAATACCATTAATAAACATACAGAGCCAGTGTAATAAATAAGTCCTCGGCGCTTTTTAGGCAGTTCCGGTGCATTGTGCTGCTCTTGAATAAATTAGCAGCCTCATTCCAGTGTTGCATAAGGCACAGCAAAGGCAGGGGAGAGCTAGATGGAGCCGATACAGCTTCGCAAGGGGAATCTCTAAAGACCGCGGTAATTGAATTTCCACAAGTTTCTTGTTTATGCCATAACAAAGGAAATTAGATAAAGAGAATAAGAATGAAAAGAGAGTGCTGAAATGTAGCTGTCACAAAGAGCCGCCACACACACAAAAAAAGTAAACAAATATATCAGAAAAGGCTTTCACATTCAGTTGCATGGGGACAAATTGTGGATGCAAATAAATTAACCAAACACAAAGCGACCATCCCTCGTTGCCTTGACTCTGCTTAAATGAACGTGTTTCTCATGGTGTTTATTTTAATTCTTTAAGCTCTGCTGATGAGGGGTGTATGTATGACTGATCAGCAGTTCTTTTTCCCCTGTTGGTTTAAAAAAGGCCCTCGAGATTGCTCTAAGACCAACAAATCAGTCTTTTGCAGTGGTATTTCTCAGTTTCTGTGCTGGGACACTGCACAATTCTGTTTCCCCTTGCTACCAAATCTCTCATTTAATCCTTAGAAGTCAGATATCAGCAGTGATAAGAAAACTGTAGCACAATTTGACAATTATTTGTCATCACACAGTGGATCAGGTAGTTTGTAAAGCATTAAAAGATATCATATTTTAGTATGATTTGAATTTGGTTAAGTTATTGTTATTTAAGTAATTGCATTGTTATTTTTGCTCTATTTTCCCCCCCAGTTTAGTCATGGTCAGTAATAATTACCAACTGCTAGCTAGGTCTGGTTAGGTCTCCCACACAAAGTGCTAGGCAGTGATACCGACATCTAGCACCTGCTTCTTCCAAGACAACTATTACTAATGCAGTGGTTCCCAAACTTTCTCTGCAGGGCCCACCTTTTCTAGTTAGGAACATTATTTAGCCCCCCCATTCAAACTACACAGATTCAGATTCAAACTTTAATCCAAGTTTAGTCCATTGGTGTGCCCCTCTGCAATACCTCTGCGCCCCCCAGTTTGGGAACCACTGCACTAATGCAACATGCTTGGAGGGGAACACTAACTTTGCTGTAATGTCAGCTAACAGACACTCACACTGGATATGGGGGAGGAAGGAGCCAAATTATGCCAGATAGGCACAACACCAATAATCTCTTGGCCATAGGTGGCTGTGGCAAGCAACCTCCTTGTTTTGTTTTTTTTTACATCAAGCAAGAAAAAATTGGTAGAGTCACCGTGAACCATCAAAAGTAATTGTAATTTAATATGTAACATATGTAATGAATTAAAAAACTTTTAATGACAGTGATAACTTGTATTGACAAATAAAAGAATTTAGTTTGTTGATTAATTTATAAGCCTAATATTACCCTACTTTCCATAAAGCATCTAAATGTTAAGAGTATCTTAACTGGTGTGGAGAGTGTTCAGTGCAAAGCTTGCTCTACCTGTTAAGAATCATCCTTGTCTAGAAGTGAGAAACACTTCTGCTACGCTAAGACATGCTATCTTACTGAACAGGTTCACAATGAGCTGATTTCAGATCACAGAGTTCCACTATTGTTACCCATCTAAGTTACTCAGGAAGTGATTCCATTAGACACATCAGCCTGGGCCACAAGTGGGTGGCTACAGCGTCTGGAAATAGAGGGCCTGTGGAATGATGCATGTCTTTGTAGACAGCAGGGTCTCCTGCCACAAAAGTTATCTGCTGCAATCCAGCAGCAGGTCACGCCAGAGGCTTCCTCTCTCAGTCGCCTTTAGCCCACACACATCTCGCCATCACTCCACTGACTGCCTCTGTCATCCTCGCTTATCTATCACACCCTCCGGAAGTTGACAGCCTGGAATTACACCATAAGAGTGCTATCTTATAATGTGTATCTCTGTGTTTTGCAGGAGATATGGAATCTCATGACAATGGCTCTACAAACACAACTCCAATACAACTGGAGGCATTACAGCAGACTGAGGCCTAAAGGCCTTGCTCTGCTTTCATCTCACCACTGGCCTCACCATGTACAGCTCCTGCAGCCTGCAGAGAACCTCCAAGGGTACTTCTTAAAGCCCCTCCCCAGGAGAGAAGTCCTGGAGATCGACGATTGAGCAGAGCTGTGTGGACTGAATTGGGAGTTTGGGCCTACAGCTTGAAATAGTTGTTTAAACCCAACAGCACTAAACCATTTATGCTGATTTTGGTCTAAACACCTGGACGTCATTTATCTGAAATTTTTCAGTCTCAGATTTCAAATTCTAATTACTCATGTCTTTTAGGATTTTAGTCTGCATTTAGTGCAGCTTTAGTTTAATTCTTCCTCCTTATTCTTTCCTTAAACTGTGTCCATATACAACATGTTGCTGAGGTGTTCTTTGTACCAAGAGTCATAATTCAGTTTTGCACTTCCATTTTAACCTCTCAAAAAGGCCGGATCTCAAAACAAACTGCCAGTACCTGTACTATAATGTGGATAACTGACATCCTCTCAAACACTGAACAGTTTGCCATTTAGTCCGTTCGGGCTGCATACTGCAGTGAAGTCAAAAACTAGCATTAGCATCACTGGCTCAATAAAACTTTTTTTAGTGTTTTTATGGTCTTAGTCTGTCATCATTTGGAAAACATTATGAGCAAACTTTAAATATAGAGCTCAGAGTTTAGTCATTTGCTTTTATTAAGTTAACTGTTAAGTTAACTATTGCATTTAAGTTAACTATTGCACTTAATAGCTTTGTATGTAATTTAGCAGCTGTAGCAACTTTCTGAAGCAGCAGGGCAGACACTGTTAGTGCTTTCAGCCTTAATAAAAAAAACGCCTATGAAAACAATGAAAATAAAACCCATCTGGTTGTAGGTACATGTTTGAAAATGTAAAATGCTAATCCTGTGCACCTTCACAGGCGTTAATAGTAGAGTAGTCTTTGTTAGTAGAGAGTGTAAGAAAGGAAGAAAACCTATGCAAGATGCATCCAGAATGACTGACTGAACATCATGGAAGGTGGTCGAGGCAGATAGTGTGTCAGAAATAGACGATTACTCTAAACTGTTTAGCATTTCATATTTTCTTATCGTTCCCAAAAATAACAGAAGGAGGAAAAAAGTACACCTAACATTTTGGTACTCAGTTTAAAATATTTAAAGTACACTATATAATAAATACTAACGTTTATAAAACATAATAAGGATATTAGTGAATTAAGTATTCTTAATATGACAAAGTATTTCAAATATTTGAGCAATAATTTTTTAAGATACAATTTTGTGCCATTAGATGATCACCACCAGTGTTTCCCCTGTATGAATGCATCTGCCGATACTGCTGGCTCTTAGATGCAGGCAAACATATGAGTGCACAGCCTCTTCACTCTAATTCTAACCCCCACAGTGGTAATACGCAACCTCAGTCAATACTTGCGGCACTTTTCTGTGGACTAAAAAACATGCATAAAAAAAGTATGCGAGTAAAACAGACTCTTCTTTTCAGCACTGCAGTTGGGATCAGCTTCAAAAGTTGGTGCTGTAGTTGTGGTTGGACCCAGTCAGAATGTTCTCTAGCTATAATCTGGTTTGAAATTTCAGGCCTGATTAAGGCTCTACATGGGCCTGGTCCCTCTCAACTAGCGGCTGAGGACCCTGCTGATGCTGCCACCATCTCCATCACTCTTCCTGCTGTAATGTAAAGCAATTACAGATAAGCATGCACGGCACACAGGCATCTGCCATGTAAATATCCCAATCACACTCTGAGGTCTATCTGTATCTCACCGACTGAAACGATCACAGCCATCCAACAGTGTGGTATGGCATCTGTGTTGCGTAACAAACAAAAAGGCGGTGATTGCTACATGCAATAAATCTAAATAGAGAAGAACGCATTTGGTTTTCTAAGCATACCTGAAAGCCCATAAGAAATTTCAGGCAGGAGAGAGGAAGGAAGGCTGCCAGCTGAACTGTTTACAAGGTTGTGGTTAACAATTCATAGATAAAGGCTGTCTTTTTTTTAGGCAACAAAGGACACAAAAAGCATCCAGAACCATTACCAGCCATGCTACACAATGTCCGCTCCTGCTTTTAGGCTGTATGTTCCTTCTCACAAGCTCACTGCCCCTGCAGAACATGAGGGTCAAGGTCCAGCCTCTGACTCGGTACACTGAGCATTCGGAGCAAGCACTCATCTCCATGAGATGCAGGTCACCACAAACCAGGTGTTTCAAGAAGCAGAAGAGGCTCACGTATCGCTGCAGTAATGACATTTCATTAAAAGGCCATGCAATTGCTTATCATTGTAGCACCACTTTCTGCAAAGACCATCATGACACGCCACTATGGTTAAAATAAAAACAATGAGGAAACAACATACCATTCTAAACGTTTCTGTGAAAAGGACAGATTAAAAGAAAGCTAATATACAGGAACCAACAAAAGCAATGAACCTACAAAAGCAATGGAAATTAAGACAGCCTGCAAAAACAGTCCGTTCTAATTTCAGTGTTTTTGTTACGTCAAGAAAACCAATGCATATATTCACCTACTTAACGCAGTTTAGCCCCATTAATCCAAGGCGTGTTTCTGCCGGGACTGCTACTTTACTGAGGCACAATAAAGGTCAGCCAATCAGAGCAGAGATCGTTTACATGAGTCTAAAAGGGACAGTAACACCAACGGACTGCTTAATTCTAATGGATAAAGAGGGGTTGTAAAATGGTCACATAGAAATAGTTTTTTGGCACACAAACCACACAAACGTCATAAATGGACCTCAGGGAAAAAAAAATAAATACCAGAAAAATACAGGATAAGGGCCGTTTAAAATCAGTACCAGTCTCAAACTCTTTATATCAGCAGGACTCTAATTCCTATAAACGCCAAAACGAAATGTTCCTCAAAGACAAAATGTTTACCCATGCATGTAAGTTGGATCTCGTGCTTTATGTTATACTGCGGGTATTTGTCTAGGCCTCAGTATGTCTGCGTGTGCAAAATGACTCCAGTCTGATGAATTGCTCTGGGGGGACAGGGGGTGTCCCACTGCTCCACAGATGGGGCACACAGAGGGTTAATGACTTCTGTGAGAGTAAGGCCATTTCACTCCTCCTCGTGCCTCCACGCCCCTCCAGGGAAGAAGTGGGACAGAGCCGGCAAGGAGCACTCTGTCCGGCGGATAACAGGCATAAATATGGGAATAAAATTTATCATGCATAGTAAACGGCAGGGCTCGGCATGGAAAATACAGAGCGCATTAAAAAATGCGGGACGTGTGTAGAAAACAAAAATGAGGGAAGGGGCCGTAAAGCAAGGAAAAGCCCGGGCCGATGCCAGCCTGCCCCATCTGGGAGATAAAAATGACGGATTCCTGCTCCACATCTACATCCAACTGCATCTCTTTAGTACTGCAAGAAGGAGAGAGTGGGAGTTAAAGGTAGGGCAGGGAATTTGATATGAAAAACCTTCGCCTCGCTAGATCGTCTCAGCTGAATTCGGTCCGGATGGCGCTCAGTCATTGAAAAACCTCCGTCTTGCAAGTTCATCTCAGCTGAATTGGGTCTGGATGTATTCAGGGCTCTCTCATTGTCTGCTGCTGATGCATAGAAACATACTCCTGCTCCCTGGGCTCATGCAATTTCCAAGGTTTCTTCATATGGAGTTCAAACAGTGAATAATAGCTATGATGATAACATTAAGATGGTGATGCTCCCATCTTAAATATGCACACCTGACTTCCAGCGAGTCCTCCCCATGGCCCACCCTCCATAATTAAACAAACACACACAGAAACATACAAAATATGGACAAAAAAATCAACATGTACATTATGCCTGATGTGCCTATCAAGACAACTACAGTATTATCAACTATATCCTGCTGAAGGCCGCTAACAGGTTTTATATACTCTTTGTTTTATTAAAACCTTAAAACTCTTTTTTTCCATTGTCATTTCTATTTCTTTACACCATCTGAAAGTGCCAGCTACCACTGTGTGATTGTGTGAGCATTTTATGATAACTAGATCAATACAAATGGCCAAAAGTTACATGATGACTAGATCAACACAAATGGTCCTGGAATAAAATCTTGTAATAACTTCTCCACCATTCTGGAGATACAAGTTTTGCTACCATAGAGCCGATATAACACCAAGGGCACAACCAAGTGATTTATAACATTGCAACTAAATCAGTCTCCCTTGTCAAAACAATCTGAAATAACCCTTTCAGTTTTCAGTTAGTTGCACACATAATTTAACTTCACAAGTTTTAATAGTGAGAAGTCATTAGACGACGGAGGCTGGGGAGGTGCTAGCGTGGCAGTTTGTCCTCATTTTGCACTTGTGGAGTAAGGTGTGAAGACAGCCTCCACCCCCTATGCGGAGGGAACAGAGACTCGTTGCTCTTCAAAGAGGCTTGGCCTTTGTGCAGGAATGAAGAGATGCTGTGGGACAATAGCCCATGCTGACAGTTGAGGCTGTGCAATGTGGCAAAATTACAGCATGACATTTCAAGGCATTTTCACGAAAAACAACACATATGATATCCAGTTTTTCTGAGGTTTGCAAAGAAGCTGGAGGAGACAAAATGCACCAGTAAAACAGGAGGCAAAAAAAGAAATTAACACAATCAGATAATACCCTAATGGAGGTCGGGGGCAGCTAATCAGCTGCTGGTAATTAAGCACTTACTGTACACTTGCTGTTGTTTACGGGGTCATGTAACTGGTCTATATCTGTCTTTATGGCACATGCTAAGCCCCCAGTGACAATAAAAAAAAAATTATTGCTACTTTTAAAGGACATTTTTCAATTAATTGGTTTTTGTTCATGCAAATCATAGCAATACACTAGTATTCTCACCCATGAACATGGCAGTTTAAACCATGTAGGGGGATGTGGTAACCTACATGAATGCTACATTTACTGTACTTAGCATCAGTGATGGGTAAACATGCCCACAGAGCATTGTGTGCAGTTGTGACAGGCAGATATTAAGCCTATACAAGAACCCGTTTCAACTAGTTTCAAGTATCCAGCAGGGTCTCAGGAAAAACTGAGCATTAGGCAAAAGAGCCTCAATGATATATTACAATAAAAAAAAATCACTTTTTTATTGTTTTTAACTAAACAAAGATGTTTCAACTCACACCTCATCATTGTTGCTTCCACATCTGCTAAAGTGTAACAGATCATCACAAAGTTGCCTGTAAATGTCTTGTGAAAATAAAAATGGTAATTCAATGAACACCCCCCCAATGAATCCTATGCTTACATGAATATCCGTTTCTGACTTTGACTTGAAAAAGCTTATAGTCATCATTTATATCATCTATCTATCATCATATCGCTCACCCCTACCAATAGTAGGTCTCAGCTACACAGTATCCTAACTCAACTCTAACAGTGCACAGTGACCTTGACCTAAGATTACGGCTTTAGACTGGATTTGAAATTGAGGGATGGTATACCTATAGTGCACAGTATATAAGAGAGTGCCAAACATTTACCAAGGACTAGTAAAGTCAATGTCATGTTCTAAGATGCCCTTAAACGTCAAGGTTGTTGACAACAGTACACGTTTTCCAGTGGATTTTTCTCAGACTACGGAGGATTATGGAGGCTGAACGAGTCTCTCTGAGTGCCCCTACGGTGAGAGAGGGAAGAGAAAGGGTTTGGTGTTCCCACCTGAGCCCCGTCTACCAAAGCCTGCCGAAACAGCCGGAATCCCATCTTTCCCCAGTGACCTTAAATAAAATGACAGCTACCCTCTGGGCCCCATCTGAGGCCAAAGTAAAATCTCTCCGTTTTTCAGCTCTTTCTACCCCACTGATAGAGAAAATGAGCTTTATCTGTGGGACACTGTAGGCCACGTGAATAATGCCCCCCCCTCACTTGCAGCCCCTGCAAAGTCCATTTGAGAGTTAAATGGGAAGCCATTCATTTTTAATTGCCACCTTTTGGAGCTGTTTTGGGTTGAGTAACTCCCAGATGAGTTTGGGGAAGATCCCCAGATGCAACTTGGCCCAGGGCTTTTACACATAGAGTTAGAGCGACAGAGAAAGAGGAAGAGAAAGTGAGCGAGAGAGACACAGAGAGAGAGAAAGCAAGGGAGAGAGAGAGAGCAAGGGAGAGAGAGAGAGAGCACTCCTGTTCCCTAAGGTGACACGGGCCTTCCAGAGAGATGTCTGATAATTACCGCTACATAGACGATATTAATCTGAAATTATGCACGCCCATCTGATTAAGTTGGGATTGCGAAGTGGTAAGTGTAGAGAGCTCAGCGTCTCCGAGCTGAATTCCTGTGACATTAATCCTACGCTTGCAGGGATATCTGTCTCTGACTATGACTCCACACAGCTCTGTTGCAGAGAACATGAAGATTAGAAGATAGAGGCGCTCTTTATGAGGCTCAGGGAAAGCGAGCACCTCTCGACAGACTTATCCCATCAGTATGGCACACAATAAAGCTTTGTTTTTGCGGTGCCGAGCTGTTTAGCCCACCACATATTGTACGGACAAGAACAATGAACCTTCAACACAAATAAAAGAGAGCTTTGAATTCCCTACAACAGGTGGATTAATAGCTCTGTCAGAGATCATTTATCAGGCTTAAGATGCTGTTGGAAAATCATGCAAAGCGTTCATGCGCCGTTGACATTTGTTTATCCGAACCGATGCTTAAGGAGGCCCCCAATGTACGTCTATTATTTGCAATAGATGGACTTTCAAAGGAAAGCAACAAAAAAAAACACAGACAATAAACATAGAAATACAATGTCACATAAAAGCAAAATAGAGGCATCATTAACAAAAAGCCAGAGGTAAAACTCAATTTCAGATTCATTAGAATGCATTTAATGGTTGGATGAAAGTCAGCCAAATGCAGTTCAAAATAAACCTATGGGTGTTCTCCTCTCCTGCTCTGACAGATGGGTGGGTAATTTTTTTTCTTTATACCAAATGTTACAGATGTTTTTTATTTTTTATTTTTTTTGTACCAGCTAGGTTCTCCTCAGCCTCTCCTACATCCAAATCCTGGCAGACAGTTGCCAAGAAAATTTCCTCTTCAGCAAGGGCACCTTTTTTTTCCATGCCTGTTAACTGAGCAAGCTACTGGTGTCTTGAAGAACACACTACATGTCCAGGCGGAGCCAAGAAAGAATCAGTAAGTCTAATTAAAGTTGAGTTAATCACAGAGAGCTGGAACGGACCACAATTGAGGCATATGTTAAGAATAAATTACTAATTAGGTCTGGCGAGTAGCAAAACAAGTCCCAGTCTGTTTGAGAAGTCTTGGCACGTTACTAATATATGAAAAGGTATAAACAAACAGCAATCTGGTTGTTTAGCTTCTCCAACCCACTTACAAGGATCCAATTATGGCAGATCCCTGGAGCCAGCAATACAATCAGCACGAAGAGTGCAGACGTTATGATTAACTGTGAAGGCCACATTCACAATGGCTGGTCTCGACCGCCAGCAGGACTGCCTTTCAGGACAGTTCTAATCAGCATTCCACCCCGAGGCCCGAAGCAGATATGAACACAGCCAAAAAAAAGGGGGACCAATGACTTCCACCTTTCATCACAGAGGTGGATTCTTCATTTTAGGTGAAGGTTTACAGTGGAGCAACCTGCTCTCATTCATTGCATGGCCTGGCTTTATGGACTCCTCCATGGGGTACAGTATTCCAGACCATTAGCACTGAGAATGCCTTCAACAATCCACACTGCAATGAACCGTTCAGAATACACCTGCTCCTCTCTTGTTTCTCCTTGCTTTTTTTCCAGTACAAGGCCACACATCTTTTGTTCTGTACATTCAAACCCAGCTAGACAAACGGAGCTTGGCCCCAGGGAGTCCCATGGAAAGCTTACACTCGTGTTGTGTTGTTGCGCTGTACATTATTGAAGGTTTGTTCTTGGAGGCACCATCTTTGTTGTCGGTCTCTGCATTTGGAGCCAGTGATTTAAAATGTTATCAGAGTCAGTAAACAGCACCTGCATAAGCAGGCCAAACATAAGAGACGCATCAGTACTCTTGCAGGCTGCACCACGTGCCTGCATCTCTACATTCTTTAAAAAGACATTCTTCAGAAAAGGCTGGGGTTATTTATAGAGCGGCAACTTAAAGAAACATTTGAATAAATGGTTCTTTGGAGGTCAGAAAAGTTTTTTCATGTGTGTCATTTCCATAGAGAGGAGAAAAAAGAGGAGAGAATGGGAACATGACATTACAAGTTTACAACAGTTGATTTTTTGGAAATTTGACACACATACCATCAAATATATTTTATTTCTATATAACTTTGGGTTTAGGTTGTAAACTTCTCTGGTTCAAACAACAAAAAATGTGTTGAGTAGACTGTGTTTGCACTGATTTGCCACTTTTATAGTGACTGTTATAAGTAGCACCTCTGTGTGTTAATTAATCCTGCATCTGAGGTAAGATGTAACATTAGCACTAACAATTATTTTGTCTGTTCATTATCGGTGGGTGCTGGTTTATGTTTTAATTTGCAGCAGAGACGTGGAGACTACTTGAATAAAAGTATATCTTAATCTCCCTTAAATCCTTTTATAATTATTTAGGAAAAAAAGTGTTGATTGTGCTCCAACCTCCCCTATACCATACATAAATCTTTACGATCTATGATCATTAGGTTCTTATGAAGAAGTCTACATATATAACATAGGACAATATTATAATACATGTCATATCAAAACAAAAAAGGAAATAACCTTTTTTTAACCTTTTTTTTTTAGTTCTTTGAATAACCTTTAAAACTTCTATACAGAACCAAAACAAGCTCCTCAATTGTTACAGTCATATTGGTACTATATAGAACCCTTTTTGCTAAGAGTGTAGCGTTGCCTCTTCGCAGCATTTCAGACAGCGGGTGGTGGAGAGGGTGAGGCCACGATGGATGAGAGGGGCTTCTTTTGCCATTCATCATTCAATGCTGGAGGTCATGTGCAGTTAGTCAGCAGGCTCTGTGGGATCTGTAAAACACTCTCTCTGATGGCTGCCTGTCAAGTGCACTGAAGCCAGAGGAGGGAGAAAACACACACCACCACTATATGATTCCTTCACAGCCACAGCCAATCAATCCAGCGCCACGGGCCGGCCACGCCGCAGCTCAACCTCGTACGTGCGCTGCACGGGCGTAGAGCAGTTTATTATTAACCAAATGCAACAGTGGAGGCTGATCTGGGGACTGTTTGTGACGACGCGCTGGTGCCTCATCGGTGTCATGTTTAGTGAGCGCACTGATCACGCCTTTCATCATGGCTCCGACATCACTCCCTCCCAGACTATCAGGCCCACTCAGCATAGCTCCAAGTGAGGATCCGAGATCACACACACACGCACGTGCATTAGCAATGCCTGCTCAGCCTTAAGAAGCCACCCACCCTGAGACACCAAGCTGGAGGTAAACAGAATCATACAAACTACCCACCAAAGTGGTACTGGAACGTAAGGGTGGGCGATACGGCACAAATAAAACATTAGAAGACAGTCTTACAACCCAAAAAATATATCACGGCATTTCGTTTCCTGAGCAAACAAGTTAAAACATATTGAAATTATTATTACAATGACTTTTTTAATTTAATTCTGGCAAAAATAAACTATTAAAGTAAAAAACAACACCACCACCACAACATCAAGTCATCTTTATTTATTAAGCAATTAAAGAGTTGGGCAATAAAATGATTTTCTGAGATAAATACAGAGAAATATAAAAATAAAGAAACATAAAAAGACAAAAAATACAGTTTGCAAGATAAAGTAAAAAGAAATTGAGGAAAAAATCTTTAATGAAAGTATAATGGCAGAGTTGGCTGGCATCCAATCATCTGCTTGTTATTCAGTTACTATCCAGTTTATTAAGTTACTACACTCTTGTTTACAAGCTCTTTATAATTGGTCTATATCTGTTTTTTAGTGTTGAGGAAGTAGATGATGATACCCTTGATGCGCTCAGAAGTGTTGAGTGATGGAATTTATCATGGTAACGGAAACATACTGTTACTGTGTTACTACTATATAGTCAGCATGCTATTCTATTATGTATATTGCTACTGTAT
>JBBPCZ010000142.1:27377305-27404805 GCA_037974445.1 Brycinus macrolepidotus | reverse complement strand
GGTCTAACTGGGAAGAGAATTATGTTTTAAAAAAGTGCCCTTATGCCTTTTGTCACTTTTTTCATGTCATTAACCTGCAACCACATATGTGGTATGGCACAAAGTGCTGCAAAACCTCTGTGTCAGAGTCTAAATATTCACATGCTTTAATCACATCAAGCTTAGGTCAGCTTACCCCGTTAGTCGGACCATGACAAACAACCCCTGCTGTTTTACAAGATATCTTGGCAAGCCTAAATAACATCTTGGCACCTAAAATCATCTTAAATCTAGTTAATATTTCTAACACCTCGTAAGGAGAAATATTACATATACTGCCTGGATTTAAGACTGCTATCTTTTTTGCAGTGTAGCAATCTCAGAAAAGCTAATATAAAACCATTAACACATGCATGTAAACGTAGTTATTTTCTTGTCTCTCATTATTTATGTATGCTTTGCTGAATATGGTCTTTGCAGAAAACAAAGTGCCTTAAAAAGTTCACAATGCAATAAAGGGGTTCCTTTCCAACAAACATCAAACTGTGACCTTTCAGGGTTTCTTGCTCCCTGAGAAACTTGTGGTCGGAGCTGAATCGATAGGGTGCCGCGGAGAGACAGGATCAGCGCCGGCCAAATTGATTATTCCATTTCATTTTCATCTTGATTTGAGATGGCTCAGCAACATAAGTGTTCATGCAGATGAGGCCTGGCTGCTTCGCCATTGCAGTGTGTATCTAAAAACTGACTCAATATTTTACAGTCCCAACACCTTCATTTACACCGTGAAATCATAAAACGCCTTAGGCGCTGATTAGACACGGCGAATAACGAGCGCTCACCGGAGAGGCTCTGTGGCCTAGGACAGAGCAGCCGTCCGGTCATCCCTCACCACACATACACACTCACACACGCACATACACGAGTTTACAAGGTCACAGTGGCTGGCCATTTATCATCTCCATATTATTCAGGTGTGCAAGCAGTGTGAATGTGACACTCAAAGGTGGCGGTGGAGAGCGACGTGGCGTGGAGCAGATTGGGGGAAGCCAGACGTGCTCTCAGCTTTCTCCCCAACGATTAAGCACTCACATATCTGCTGGAGCTGAAAGCCAAACATGACCTGAAAAGCCCGTTTCTACTCGGCCACGATCCGCTCCTCGTGCTACAGGAGATCCCAAGCCATCCATCAATCCATAGGTCAACGTGACAACAGTGTGCCATTTAGCAAGCCAGTGGTGGCTAAAAAAAATGGGGGAAAAAGTGCAACAAACTGAGAGCAGCAGGAGAGAACAGGCATTTCTCATCCACTACAGGTGTAGCGTTCTTTTCCCTTCGGTTTTGCATCAAGACAGCTAGAAATATGGGTTTATAGGCCTATCAAGGGAAATGACTGAGTAGCGACCCTTTAATTTATACTGCAGGATAGAGTGACTTAAAAGGTAAACTTTGGAAAACTTTAGAAAATTCATTTGAGCAGCTCAGGCAGCTTAATTTGCCATATTAACACCAAAGGGTCCAATGAAACTGGCTTAACACTGTTTATTTTGTGCATTTCTAACCTGATCACAGCGAGAGCCCTTCAAACCAGATTAATTTCACTTAGTTTTCATTTGCATTCACTTGACTGAGGTTGACTGTTTTGAAAAGAAATGTAGTGTTCTGCAGACAAAGACAAAAAAAAAAAATTATGAAAACCCTTATATATGAAATGCAACACAGCACTAAAGAGCTGTGTATCAGGACTTATTAAATCAATGCCAGGCTGTGGAATCTGAGGGTAAAATAATGAAGCACTTAGAGAGTAGTGTGTGCTTCACTGGGCCTTACCTGATCTGTGGCACCAGGGGAGCACCAATCTACTGCATATTAGGGGAGCTGGATTAATCCCGGCCTGTCTAAGAGCTAGGTCTAAGAGCTTCAAATTGGTGTGAGTCCTCTGTGACACCTTGCTTTCCCTGCTTTATTTTTTTTTCCCTCCCCTCCTAACGCAAATACCGTTTTAATTAATTTCATCGGAGAGGCGTCTGTGGCTGTCACTAATTTGGTGGAAAACTTTTCTGGTTCACTCCCTGGCGCCCCACTATTGGGTTTTCGTTAGATCACTCCGGGCAGGCACTGTGGAGGCTCTCAGGCTTCCGCACAGCAACCATGGCAACCCTCTTCCCCCAGCTCTAATGTGCTTCTAATTGAGTGACATCTAATCAAGCTTTGAAATACAACACTGAAGTTAACAAAACAGTACAGGCAAAGAGAAAGGGTCTAGAAGCACCCACCAGAAGAAGATAACAGTAAAAGCAGATGAAGAGGCTCAGGCACTAAGTGGAGAGAAAGAAGGGACTGAATAGAGTGGGGTTTCTAATGAAAGGGTCTCATATGGTCAAAGGGACCTTTGTGATGTGCCTGTGTGAATCCATTGATTGAATTTGACCCTTTTAAAAGGGGTCCCATCCACAGAAAGGAAAACTTTGGCGTGTGACACATTACCAAGACTTTCAGTAAGAGTAAATTTCACATAACATTTATTAGACAATTAATTATCCAGACCTAGATCTCCCCGTCTACAGTAGGGCTGAAACTAACCATCACTTGTATAATTAACTATGACTGATTAATCATCACATCATCAGGCCTTCTTCTGTTTCCTCTCCCTTCGCATCATTCAAATGGCCTGTCCCACGTCCACACTTTTAACCTGTTATCTAAAATGACTGCCCAAAGCGTTCAGCTACACAATGAACTTATGAAATAAGTTTGGGAGGGGGACCATGACCTATAAATTTCCATTTGTACCCTGCATTTCCCATATCAGTTTCACACTCCATCACCACCCAATTTCCTCCTTGTTCCTCAGTTCTCCCTCAACCCCATCTCAAGACAATAAAGGGAAGTCTGGCCTTCTAGCCGATGCAGAAGTATCCCAGAACTCCAGCACAAGTTTTCAGAGTTTTTCTCCTCTTACAATTATGCGGTGCCTTATTATATTCAAAAGAAATACTGAAGGCATGGTCCAAACTGACGAAGTGATGTTCATTTTTCTAGTTCACAGAAAGAGATACTGTGATGTAGAACCACGCTGACTGTTAAACCTTAATGAAGACCTGAATGCGTGTGTACTTGAAACCACAAGTGTGGACTTTGGGATGGAACAACAGAAGCCATATCACGCCCTAAAGCATCCTGTAGTATATGGCACTGTTCTGGAACTGCTGTGTGTACCATATGGACATTACATAGCTTTATAGACATTTTATCTTTAAGTCAATGATAGGTCAACTTTGTTTGATAAATAACCTTGTCAATAACTTGCCATGCAGTCCTGTTCTACAATTTTCTGAAAAGGGAGAAATAACGATTCTCCAGAATCAAACATGCCATATTTGGTTTTGGCAGAGGAAAAAAACATCATCTTAGAAATTATTTTCAGTGTGTTCAGCTTATTTTGCCCCAGGGCGGCACGGTGGAGCAGCGCGGCCAGTTTGCTCGGCGCGGACCTCTGAACCACAATCCCATCCTCCAGCGTTCATTTGTATTCTGAGCCTCTGTGGGCCTCCACATAATCTTCACTTCCATCCTCCTTTTTTTCCCCTCTTCTCCCGTATGCGTTCCTCCAGCTGCACGTTTGTGTCAGTGCTCCTCTTGAATCAATTCAGGGAATGTTTCCCCTCTGAGCGCAAAAACAAAGTGGACGACCTTTGCGTGGCTGTGTCACTCGCGCTGCAGAAATAAATGAGATTTTAAAAGGCGCTCCTCATGCGCCCGCCCAGACGCACAGATAAAAGGCAGATTGGATCTTATATAGGGCATTATTTTTAATACAACCTCATGTTTGGCTGCAGCATGCGTGGCCTATCTGTGGGCTTTCCTAGCGGCCGCTAATTAGAGCCATCTTGTGAAGAGAGAGCCAGGAGGTACACTAGTGCTCGCGGCTCCGGCTCAGAGAGGGAGAAGCAGATTGATTCCTTTGATTTACTTTTTCGGCCGCTCATTATTGCCCACTCTGGTGGCACTGTCTGTTCGGTATTCCTCTTGTGACGGGCTCCATTTGAAGGCAGTCGGAATGGGAGCACTACATTAATCAAAAGGCCAACTTGTTTTTGAATTATCTCACTAAAGGGCAGTGGTAGCAGCAGATGACGCCAGGAATCCTCCTGCACCAGAGGAGAAACAGCTTACTCCCTGCCCCTTCAGCTGTTTTCTGATACCCCTCACACCTCAGCCTGTAGGGCCATATAACCCAAAAAAAACACAGACATACAAATGAGGGGGTCAAAATGTAGGGGCGAAAGAGAGAAAGAGTTAGAGAGAAAGAAAGAGAGAGCAAGAGAGAGAGAGAGAGAGAGAGAGAGAAAGAGAGAGAGAGAGAGAGAAGGTTCCCATGAGGCTGAGGAAGTACTCACTTAACCTTTGCCAGTAACTCAGTAAATCAACTAAATTTACTTGATACAAATGTGTGCATCATTTTCACATGAAAACATTACATCATCAACATCATTACTATGCTGCTGTTTGTCTGCTTTAAGATCTCTGTCTGTTGCTGTTTGATTGATGTTTTATGCTTGATCTGCCTGTAAACTGACCTTGGGTTTAAGAAAGGTGCTATGTAAATAAAAATTATTATCATTATTATTATTCCTATTATTCTTATTCTTATTGTTGTAGTAGTAGTTGTTGTTGTCGCAACTGTTGTTGTCAAAAGTAAATAATGATAAAATCGTTTTGACGAACTGAGTTTCACCAGTGCAGAAATGATGCGCACATTTATTCAAGGAAATTCCATGGAGATCCAAATCAGTAACAGAATCCTCTTTTCCATGTAGAAAATAACAGCAGTAAACAGTTAAATCTTAATGGTTTTGACCTGGGGGTAGACACAGAAACAAACGCAGGCAAATGCAATAGCGTCTGAGTTGAAGCTTAACATAATAATAGCTCAGGTGAGTAAAAGCTGTGTTTGTGTTATATTATTTCATTTGGCCACAAGTGTGTAACTTAGTTTTTCAGTGTATAAAAATAAAAGGAAATAAACAAAAAGTCCAATTAAAAATAATATAGTTTCACTAGGGAATGTCTAGTGAGGAGAATCACTACTTGATAATGTCTTGCAGATTGGTCGGATGCGGTATTTATGGAGCGTTACGGATGGGCATTTATGGAGCGTTTGTGCAAACTGTTATGTATTAAATGGTAAAACTATTTCATACAGATGAATGCACTTGTCTCAACACAGAACATGTCAACTCTGCTGTCATATTTTTGACTGAGCCAATGAACTGATCGGCTTGTCAATCAACTCTCAGCAGCAGTAACACTGCCCAAATCTGTAGAAAAATTAACAGAGCGGCCTCTAGTGTTTGGCTGTCATGTTTTTGGCAAAATGGCAGGGATAGTTTCACCTAGAGAACAAAGAAAGGTAAAAAAAAAAAAAAAAAGACATAAGAATCAGGGTCAAATTTAGCATATAACCATTAGACGTGTGTGACCGTATACATGCAAGAGCATGTTGTGCCCGACTCGATAAGGCCAAGCGAGAACGCTTGACCCTGGCCACTCTTCACTCCTCTGGGGCGTGAGCAGGCCAAACCGTCATTTGCGACAGCAGCAGCGTCCAGGGTCAACCTGACGGGCTCTTGTTAGTGCACGCTGGAGGGGAGCTGTGGACACACGCAGACCCTCAGCCTGCATGGCTATCAGCAGCCCACGTCCACTGCTTTACTTACAGGACTAGGGGGTGACATGGGACGCTTGTTTTGAAAAAGAAAGATAAAAAAGAGGAATGAATAAAGCATGTGTGACAATGCTGATAGCATTGCTGCACATGTCCCCCTCTGTTGGCCAGTGCTGAGGCTCTCTCTTTGCTGTATGCAGGCAAGACAACAGAGCAGGGTGGCAACCTTCAGTACGGCCTCTCTCTGCATCTGCCAGCTCTAATCTGGCTGACACACACTTATTCTGAACGCACACTAGCCAGACACACACGCACATACACACACACACCACCTAGAGGTGTCACAGTGTTAGAATGCCATAGTGTGATAACCCTGCCAAACACTGCAATAGCAAGGTACAGTATGAGGCTAAGCTTAAAGCGGCACTGTTTTACAAATACACTTTCAGGTCAGGAGGTTAATGACGTCTGATTTTATCTGAAGCTCTGTCTATTCACTGAACCTCACATTACAGAGGCAATACTATTATACACACTTTATGAGGCTCATCTACCTGCTGGGGTTTTTATACACATCAGTGTCACTGCTGGTTTTAGAGTGTTCGGCTATTCAAACACCAGAACAGCTCAGGTCAGAAAGTGACCACTGAAACCGACTACTGATGAAGGCTAACAGAAATCTTGTACAGTGGTACTTGAATGTTGGTACTTGGATTACATATATGCTACAGTACACACACACACACACACACACACACACACACACACACACACACGTGTATGTATATACACACAAACACACAATCACACAATGTAACATTCAAATAACAAAACCATAGAAAACTGCCACTAGGGTTGGTCAAAGATGTCACACTAGCCCCTATCCATAGAGGTCACACCTGTAATAAAATGTATTTTTGCAAGACTGTTTGATTTTTTTTTTCTCTGCATGTGTGCAGCAATTGTACTCATAAAACAAGCTGTAAAACAACATGCACATGCTTCTGCGAAGGTCATATCCATTAACAAACAACTAGGCAAACAGGTAATAAAAATCACCTGCTGTCTCCTTCTTCAGAGGGTGTATAAGTTTCCACCCACTCTGAAGCAGCACAGCAGGGAAACCATTGCAAGTCCTGCACAGAATGAGTTTCCCTGATTACCAGCCACATAAAAAACATTAGGTATAAATATGTACATTTAACCATGTATTTCCACTTGTAGCATTCATTAGATTTCATGATGAATGGAAAAGATAAATTGCTAATTTTTAACCTTAACATCTATTAAAAGTTCCAAAACTTTTATTTTCCTTTTGAAAGGAAACTACTGTAAACCAATTTGGAGATACAAGGTTTTGTTCCACTACAGACTATATGTTATACAGACAAGACAACTTGTGTGACATGTGACACTTATTTAATTACAAAACTCACCAGTTTTTGTAAATCATATATCATTGCATATATTTGTATATTTTGTATATCGTATATAATTGTATAGCTTTGTCAATTTATTATATTCTTTTATGCATGTTTGTCTATTCTACTCTTCACTCTATTACTATTTCCTAGTTGTTGTGCTGTCTCAGGAGCGATTCAGGGTTACATTTCATTGCACGTTGTACATGTAAACCTGTGTATGTGACAAATAAACATCTTGAATTTTGAATCATGAGAGCACCGGGTCATCATAAAATAGTAATAAGTTATGCAGCAATTGGTTATCCTCGTTCATTTGATATTATTTTATACAGCACAGCATTCCAGAAGACTCTCAGTGGGGCTAAGCCAGTAGAGAGGCCTGATACGGAATTGTGTTTACTACAGCACTGAGAACAAGTGTAGCTCATACATGAAAAACAGAGGGCTCTGCAGACATGCTATCAGAATATATTTAAACCCAACTGGATTAAAATTCCAAAATAACAGCAGCAAGTGTGAAATGTTACACTAGGCTCAGCCTTGCGTCCAGAAAATACCTTCCTTTTTTTTACGGCGGTCTCGTCCAAAAGAGAGGTTATGTCCTGTTCCAATGGTATGACAAGTCAAGTTGCCAGCAGCATGGCAGTAATGAGCAAATACATGGCGAAACGTGAAAATATTCTATGCTTCACCTTGAAAACATGAAAGAATTCAGGAGAAGAAAAATTGCACAGGCAAATGAACGAATTTAAAATATGAATATATAAAACTTGAATCCATTAACACTCATGGGCATCCACATCCTAAGGCCTATTATTCAGTAACTACATGGAAAACAATGCAAAATGGTAAAGTAATGCTGCATTTGTGTGCCAGAAATGGGAAGTTTCTGACTTTCAAGTGGGAAAAATCCACTTGATTCCCATTCGGAAAGTCTTAAGAGCTTGGAATTCTGTGAAGTTGCTGATGTGGTGGTATAGAGGTCTATTCACTCGGAGTCTGATTTTAACAAACAAAGAACATTTTTCAAAAAGGAATGTTTACGAAAATGAATAAATGATTATGAATGCCACGTTTCACACTGATTACAAAACTGGTGGACTGTGATGGTATGTATAATATGCACTGTTCGGACACCTTACAAATTAACATATAAATTCCTTTTTTCTTCTTCTTCTGTCTTTTTCACACCTTATCGGAGCATATAAAAGATGAATTTACTTGATGTGAATTTACTTGAATTTAATTTTTAATTTAACTGCATGCTGTTCAAATTTAAAAATCTTACTTAGTGTTCATAGACCTTAAAACATAATAGCCAGAACAGATTTTCAAGTTTCTATTAGCAAATGATATGCTATTCGTATGTGAAAACTCTAAATATAGGGGGGCAATTAAATAATTTAAGTTGTTCTGTTCAAGAATTTTAGCCCAGTTGTTATGGTGAACAGCTATAATTTACAGTCACTTTTAAATTAAATCAAGCCCTAAGAAAAAGCTTTTTCTGGGTCTTTCCTTTACTCACAGAGGCCAAACAAGTGCTAGCTTTCATTTCTTTGCAACCTCAAACAGCTGAGGCAGCAAATTTGTTGAGCTCCCAGTTGTCATGAACGCAGAATCATCATTCAGTTGTAGGTTGAGTGAACCAGCCAGGCACGTCCATGAATGTTAAGGAGTTAAAAAATAATGTTTACAGTAACTGAAATGAATGAAATGGAGAATTCAGGGTTACCATCTATGCAAATGACAAATAACAAAGGGCTACCAAACAAGAAGATGGCCATAATAACAAAACGATGAAATAAACCAAAAGTTCAAATAAACATGATATGGTTACCACGAGTATGCAGGAGCTCAGGATCAGAGGTCAAGGTCAAGGTCAACATAAACAGGAAAACCAATATGGCAGCTGCATAGATGTCTGTGGAAAAAAACAAATAGAGCAATGAGATGAGGTCAGTGCACCTGACAGGAGATAGTGTTGTACAACTCAATTCACACTCTCAAACGCTCCCAAGAGCGGCGGTCTCGCTCGCCGAGAAGCAGCAGATCAAACAGCGCGGAATGTTTCCTCTGTTTACGGCATGGGCAAGGCCGCTGCTCTCATCCCTAAAGTGCACTGTGTGTTCTTACTTTATCCCTGCGAGGGCTCCGGGGAGAGGCTCAGGTAAGATGACAAACACCTTGTCGTGTCTCCGCTCTGCTTTTAATAAACTTATGCTCCCTTGAGGAGATAGCGACTGTGTGAGTGAAGTCCTCGCAAAATTAGACAGCATCTTTTTATCATCCCTCACCAGAGGCCAAGGCCATAAATTACAGGTTTGCACATTTGAAACCTCTCAAGAAGATTAGGTGAATTAAACAGCGTGCCAGGGCAGTGTCGGAACACGCCTCAATGCACACACACACATACACACTCTCACATATACTTGCATATGCACACAAACACACGGCTCCTTCACGGTTAAGTATGTATGCGAGGTTCGGGACGCTAACGAGCACAAATGAAGCTGAGACTGATACGTTTTTTTAGAGCGGTTTCATGGTCCCAGTAATTAAGAGGACACAAACAATGAAACCCCCTCAGGGGAACGGAGGGATACCTGTTGATAAACACAGGATGCTCAGTCTGCCTCCACCAAGTTGGGTCAGTTTTAATGAGCAGACATGAAGGAGCAAGCAGACTGATGGAGAGAAGCTGGAGGTAGCTGGAGAGAGCCAGCAGGGCACCTCAGATGTGCACAGTGTTCAAGGTCTTCGATGACATTCATCACATCACAGACATTCCTAGTTCTAGAGGTTCTAGGGAAGATCAAGTAAAGTGTCGCTTCTTGTATAACTGATGCAAGCATGTAAATATTTAATTGGTCTGTTGAAACTTTTGAGAAAGGCCTTCAAGTAAATAATTTGAGGATCAACAATGTACAAAACAGCATTTGGATTATATTGCTATATTAAAATCGCACTATGCTTTTGCAATATAAAACACAGTCATATGACTGACCAAAATCAATCATATGACTGCTATGATTCTTCCTACAAAACCTCATTTGGAACTAAGATTGCTATAGAAGCTAATTTGTGTTCTGGAATCATTGGTCTTGAGCGTGGTTAAGATGGTATACATGCAAAACTTTGAGAATTTGAAAACTAAATAGGTCTGTATGTGTTTGCAAAAGGCTAAGTTTGCCAAACCTACGGCACGCTGTGTCATTAACCATAAAATATTAACAGCATGAATACCAGAATTGAAAAGGAACTTTTCTGTAACACTTTTGATTTTACATCAGTCGTAAGTCACATACAGTAATTTGGACATGCTTTTAGTCAAGTTTGTGGCAGGCAGAAAAAAATATAGATTCAAAGCTTTGAGCTTGTTGCTTAAGATTCTATGAGAAAAGCACAAACACAAGCAGTGCTCGATTGCACGCAACTAGTATTAAAGGCCACACTGCAGCCCAATCTGTAACTTCTGAGGTTGGTCTGGATGCACATTGTTCACACAAAAAAAATACGTAATTTGTTAGAACTTTAATTTGTGTATTGCATCATATTGGGATAGAGTACTGCAAAGGCTAAAATTACACTGCACAGCTTTAATGTGCTGCCTACTCCTCTATCAAATTAGAACTAAAAAGAGCATTTTGCCTCCTTCTTTCAGTCATTTATTTATCAATGAGAGATCATTACAACCAGTCAATGATCAGCCAGTCAAGAGTCTAACCAAATCAATACTTAGATTAAATATTGAACGTTGAGTTGAACATGTCTTGATGAGGTCTCTACAGTCCTAGGCAATGAATAATCATATTTTAATTTTTTTATCAGGGCACAAAAGAAGTACAGCACCGAACGGGAATGAGAGTATATGTCACATGCAGCATTAACAGCTTTAACCATGCGCAGGACAAAAAAAAAAAAAAAACATTCAAGAATACAAACTGAACAATTTAATCAATGATAACCTGTGATCAGTGGCTAAGTCAACTCTAGCAAGACTTACCAGCAGGAATGGATTTGTATCAGTTACATTTAACTCTGCATAAATGGCTAATCCTATAGCTGTATCCTCTACAGATGCATAACACAGTTTTAATGTAAATGGGTGAAGATATTTGTAGCCTGTATCTATAGTTTTGTAGTCATACAGACTGCAGAATACAGTTTCATTGCATTGTATTTGGAATTCCACACCAACAACAATAACAACAACAACACACACACATACAACTTTTACACTCGTGCAAATCGTTGCAATATTGACAAGTATTTACATATCTGCACACACCAAATGTCAAAATCTGATGTTTTAGGTATATAGTTGTTTATGGCATATTCCTGGCAGCAGTGCTGCTGAATATAATGGACACTCAGACTTTGGGATTTTCACTTGTTGATCTCTCTAGCTGATCACAACACAAACATAATATGCGTTTAATATGCTTCAACTGGTTCAGGGACCAAAGAGCGCTTGAAAGTCTTGCCATAAATCCGAAGCAACGGTAAGCACAATGGAGAAAGCTGGAGGATAAAACGGAGTCCCCGTTCCATTAAATGTAAGCCAATCACCAAAGACAAATTACACTTCAGGGAGATATGCAAATTTCTGATGAGATGAGAGTCATCAAAAGATATGCACAGTTATATTTGGTTGCTTCAAATGGAAGAGGTTGCTTTCAAACCTGGCTTTCCAACAATGGCATGAGCCATCCTTATTGGATTAATGAGCTCTCTGCGAACCGGCCATGACACGCACATTCATCTGAAATCTCTCACCGCTCCTGTGTGTTATTTTACCCTTCAGACAAAATGCAGTTTGTTTAAACAACAGGATACAAAGGCACAATTACCCATTCTACAGGGACTCGCTAAAGAGCTGATCAATATATGTGCTGAAGACATTTCTCTGGTCCATTCGTTTATTTGTTTGGCCAAACACTTCTTCCCAGGCTGCAGCGTATTTTAAACATCAGCCCAAGCATTTAAAATTGAGCTGGAAAGAAGACCTTCGGAGTAATTCAGTGATTCAGATCTTCCGAAAATCCTCGAAATACTGTGTTTCAGGCTTGGCATGCTGAGATCAAGCAATAGCTCAGACCAGAAGCCCTCTCAGTTTTTCCAAGGGAAGTACTTTCTTTGGCCCACAGCACATGAAAACAACACTTTCTTGAAATAAAAGTTTGACAGACTATGTGCATATTGTTTACGTTTCAAAATTGTGCAGCTCACCCATTAGTCCATACGGTACATACATAGAAATAATCTGGAAAAACAGTCTGTATTCCCTGCTTTAATGATATAAAAAAAAAACAATACAATTCGCCTATTCAGCAATTTAACCCCGCCCATTCGACCGAAGTAGTAAGAAGCATTTCAAACAGTTATTTCAGTACAGCACAATACAGAGCAGCCACATCTGCATTAACATATATTAATTATTTACACACATCAGTCTTAAGGGCAGCAGTAACAAAAGCAGCCTGTTTAATAAGAAGGGATAAAGGTTGGAAATGAAAAGGTTGGAAAATGGTTGTGTTAAAATGAAAGACGACTGTTTTTGGTACATAAACCCACACAAATGTCATAAGTGGATCTCAGGGGGAGAAAATGCAAGAAAAATGTAAGATATGGGCCATTTAATGCAGGCAGTCATTAATGTAAATCGTCTAAATTGCATTGTTTGTGCCGACATCCTATGCGAAGATCCTTTCGGAAACAATGATTTTCTTTTCAAACTTCAGTAAACATATCCTGTCATCCCCGCCCAGGCTTTAGGAGTGGTGCCATGAGATTCACCATCTTTTTTTTTTTTTTTCTTGAGGAGTTTGGATACTAAAGTCTTTTGTGTAATAGAGAGAAAAGAGAGAGAGAATGAAATGCACATCCCCGCGCTTGTTTTCAATCAGGGCGAGAAAAATGAGCAGCGAGGATGGGCTCTGAAGAAGAGGGCGTTGCACAACATTGTGCAAGTGCTGTAATAGGAGAGCAAATTGAGGAGAATGAGAGTTTAGTGAAGGTCAAAGCTCTAGAGGCAAACAGAAACGTTAGAGCACTATCTTCAGAGATACTGATAGCACACCTTCCTCTCAATGACATAAGGAACAATATTATTGTCCTTAAAAGCACCACTCAGCCCGCAGCTTTTTGTGCCTCATATTTATTTGTACCTGGACAGGTTTTTTGCACTTGATGTTTAGACCAAGTGCTGTGGTTATTATACACCATTTGAGGTCAAGCTGTTAGATTCAAGGTTCCTCAGAAGAAAAACATCTCACCTAAAAGTTATTTGCTGCCCCCCACCCCCAGCCCCCGATCCCCTACGTACATGATGGGGCTTATCATGGTAGAACAGCATGCAGATACTGTCAGGCCCACTTTCAAGTGATTCTGATTAAAGAGTTTCTCCTCTCCAAAGCAGTTTCTCTTTCCTTCCACACCCCCCTATGGCCTCACCAAGGGTACAGTTCCGCCTTTGTTGGCTTCACTGATGTCTTTAGACATCACCACTTCTATCTAAATCAAAGGCCATATGTATCACACTACTATACTGATATATTATGCTGTTAAATCTGATATTGTGTTGATCCATTTGCTTAGACTGCTGATAGAGTCATCATCTACGAGCATTTGGAAAGGTCAAAAGCATATTTTCTACAGGTCGATAGCTTTTCATGCATGCTATTATTTATTTATTTTTATTAAAACACACACACACACAAACTGGAAATTATTCTGACTGGAAAGTTTGCTTCAATGGCCATTTTCTCTGCGGGGTTTATTAGCAGAGATTAGTAGAATTATCTTCAATTGGCTGTGCATCTAAAGGCTTGTGTTAAAGTGCCCATAGCTTTAAAAACCGAAACCAAAAAATGTACTTGTGATGTCACAAAAACAAAACACATTCACATATGTTACACTTAGTCAACCTATAGCAGCAAAGGCCATTCACTGAAGTAAAAATTATAAGGAGTGTTACTGCTTTTCAAACAAATTCTAGACGTCATTTTAAGGAGTAGTAACAAGAACAGTCTGTTTAAAGGCCAGATATCTTGGCAAATCTTTGCTTTTTTAAAAAATAAAATAATTGAATGTAATGCATTAAGAATGTTAAAGTTTCAAAACATACCATTCACTCCGTGTCCCATGCCATCCATATATCGAAACTAAGGAGCAAAAACAGCTATTGTTCACTGTTTTTTGATGTCACAAACACCAGTGCATTCAGCCTACAACAGGTTGGCCCTGTCCATTCACACTGGAGCTATAAGGAACAGCTTTTCGACTGAGGCACAATAAATGGTAGCAAATCAGAGCTGGGGTCGTTTACGTATATCATTCTTAAAGGCACAAAAATGCCTGTTTAATTCAAAGGATAAAGAGCAGTTGGAAATTGGTTATTTAAAAATAAAATACAGCTGTTTTGCTACACAAAACCAGATAATGGGTCAATTACTTCTAGGGCACAAAGGTTGGAAAATGGTCATGTAAAAATACATTATGACCGTTTTTGCTACACAAACCCACACACGACAGGAGTTGTCATAAGTGGATCTCAGGAAAATAAATAAAATGTAAGAGAAATGAATGATCTGGGGCATTTTAGTATACACTGGCCACATTTAACCTGTTCTGATGACACCAATGGTCTTAAACTCCAATATGAAACTCTTCTTACTCTCTCCATAAAACAGCAGGCAATTGAATCTTAAAATATTCAATAATTGCTGCATGAATTGCCTCACAAGCTTTCCCTTTTCAAAGCAGTGTGTTTATATTTCACAGAGATTGATGCTGCATTGTCTGATATCAAATTAAAAGATTGCCTGTTGTGTTTACCTCATTGTAAAACATCACCAATGTTTAACTACTCTCAGATTAATATCCACCATACCGTATCACATGAATTCAGTTTTCCTTCACTTTTAATGAAAAGTGCAGCCTGAAGGCTTTCCTTAACTAGTTAAAATGTTGGTTTTTTTTAATGTTTTTTTTTCTTTTTTGTCTCTCTTCCTGCCTTTTATCACTAAAATGGATCGTCTTTTTAACAGCTTGCCAGATTGCTGTGCATAAACCACACACATTTCCACAGCTAGAGGCCATGTTTTTTCAAGCGCACGCCCAAGCCCCGCATTGTCTCCACGGCCTCCCTCGCCTTTTTACAGCCTCGTACAGCCATGGCGCTGCAGGGAAAGAGCCCTGTCAGAGCCAGGCACACAGCACAGTTCTTAGCCTATATTGAAGCTGTCACATGTGTGTTTGGGGCTGGGAGGCAGACAGGCAATTTTAGCATTGTAGTGAGAATCAATACCCCATCACGGTGTTCGTGTGGAGCACCCCATCCTTTAGAGGCACAGCCATTTATATTGTTTTTGCCTCCACGTAAAGAACGCTGAATTGAAATATAAGCAGATGAGCGCTGGGCTGGTTCCACAGAAGGCCTCATTCACAGGCCAAGGCTGGGAGCTAATACAAGCTGCCTCCCACCACTATGGATCTTAAACAGCGAGGACGCATCACTTTATCTGAGGCTAAATTCCCCATTCAGGGCGACGCTTTGTAGAACAGATGCGCAGAAACGGCCGACTCTTGCTAAAACATCAGACTAGGCTTCAGCCTGCCTCAGCCTTCGTTGTCCGCATTGTTTGTTAAAGCCGTAATTATTAAGGCTTTGTTATCAGGACTTGTGTCCCACTGGTCACGGATACATTTCTATTAACTTTATAAAGTAGTTAGTCTATTATTCCATCAGGAAATTTGTGATGACTCCATTATTTTCATCCAAAGGAAGCCTGGAATTTCTCTCTCTGATTTGCATACCCATTGTAGAGGAGCATCAGAGCAGAAATTGAAAACAAATGAAACACAGCAATGAGCTAGATTGCTTTTAGCCGGACATTAGAAGGGATGAAATTAGAGGATGTTTTCCACCAAAGCCTGTGTCAACAGATGTTGAAATCTGACAGCCACTACACCTCCCTCACACCCTCGATAATGAAAAATCTTGGTAAAATAACACATTTTGTTATTGGCTGCATTTCAATGAAAAAAAAAAAACTTTAGGCATAAACAAGATGGTAAAAACACATGTATTTGTCAATGTAAGAGACTTTCTGCAACCTTAAAAATTGTAAAATGTTGCATGGCACTCAGGTAAAACTTTGCTTGCATTGCAGTCCTGCATGAAACACTGTAAAACTTCATGAAGAGTAATTACACTGAAAACAATGCAAACTTTCAGAGTTGTTCTGTGGAGTGAGGGATGGAGTGAGGAAGTCAGGAACTGCCAACAGTTCAGTGGAGTTTTAGAGGTTAACTCATTAAAATACCAGGCTTATGACATCCTAAGGTTTATAATTCATTAAATACAAGGAAAACAATGTATAGTACACTATAGCAATGAGGACTGGAAGAATGGACCCAGTAAACACTTAAGGAGTTAACCTCTGTTTAAATCACTAATATTCTGCTAAAAAATGGTCGTTTTCTAACTTTTAATAATATAACTACTTAATGCTGTTGTCACAATTACTTTGAAATCTAATGAACACAGTTTAACAGCTTAAAAATTCATAGATTTTTATTTCAGTGTTTGTTATTTTTTGGACATTTTGGACAAGCAGTCGTATGAATACTTCACAATTTAGTCACTTTTTATTGTTACTCTGATGAAATCATGATGAAATCAAGCCCACAGCCATGTATTCTGAATGAGATAATAATGGCTGAATGGAGCTTCTTTTGTATAGTGAGAGAAAACACACAGAATGCTCCAATTCCCATTTTACTCTGCCCAACATGGACATGGACATGTCCAAAATAGTCAAACCCTCTGAATGTATGGTTGGTGAGATATTAGATATGATGGGGTTAAGGCTCTTCAGGACCTTTTTCAGGCCTGGATGTGAAAGACAGTAACAGTCTGTGGCATAAAAAGAGCAGGGTGAGCTGATGTGGTACTTGTTGACCCAGACGGACAGGTGTCTCAGTGGCAGTGATGGAGAGAGAAAGGGGCTCTCACAGAGCCAATCCCGGCGTTAAGGCCAAGATAATAATGGAGGTGATAATGACAGAGCCACTTGGGCCTCAGCCGTGGGGTCTCTACACCTCTGTACCTCTTTCCCTACTTATCGATCAGTTCAGACAAGCAGCAGAAAAAGAGCTAGCCCTGCCTCAAAGTCAGCAGCGTTCAGCAGTTTTTGGAGAAACTTTTGCAGCCAAAAGGCACTGGGGCCAGTGGATGAGGTGCGCTCCAGATGGCACAGGAGCCAGGGTCAGAACGGAGGGTTCAAAATGCCAGCCTAATGCTCACCCAGCTGCACCACTGATAAAATTACACTCTTCAAAATAAAGGTGCAAAAATGTTTTTTTTCAGAGTGATGCCATAGGTCTTTTATATCCATAATGAATCTATCAATAGATGGTTCTTAAAAACAGTTTTGTAAATTCCTGAGAACCTTTCTAATAAAGTAATCATATTTATACAACATAACAAACATTTTATTTTTCTTCATATATAAATAATAATCTAAATTACTTTAGATCCTGGTGGTGTGGGTTTACTCTCTTTCAATGATGCACAAAAGTGAACTGTTCGCCAATAGTGTGCTCTTGTGGAGAGCCAGATGAGTGGATTCCCTGTAACTACTCATACAGTCAATTCATAAAGAAAATGTAATCAATTGTTTTTTTTTAATTATTAAGTAATCGTGACAGCCCTAGTTTAATCTGAAACATACGGCATGACATCGATGCAGATACATTGTCTGATTCATGAGACACTGTTTCCTAATAGTTTTAGGTTGAAGTTTTGGATGAATACCTATTTTTTAACAATCCATTGCTAATATATTGATGCAGAATGTTGGGTAACTCTTTATTTACGCATCCTACTGTAGATGATTTGTAGATGCTCACCCTGGGCCTAAATTTAAGCCTAGTACTAACATATACTCTAACCCTAAAGCTCTCTAACTCTAAGCATAGTGCTAAAGTTTCAGCAGATAGCCTGTTAATAACCTGAACACCTATAGATAGTCAACTGGGGGCTGCACAAATAAAGTGGGATCTAACAGCACTCTTGATTTTTCAGATTTACATCTATTTTATTCCAATCTAATATCTAATAAGGGATATAGAATATATTCAGTCATAAGATTAAATAAAATGGCTACATTTTAAATCATGATCCCTGGTTCCTATTACCACCACTGCAGAAATTTAGTCAGTAACCATCTTTACAATGCACCATTACACAACAAAACACTCTGAATTAGATTTTCACATCTCAACAATTGAATTATGCAGACAATTTGAAAAATATCAGGAGTTCTCCTTTGAAGGGTGGAAATGATCACCCCTTTTCGAATGGCTGAGAGAATAAAACACATATCCTCTTCTCCAGGGTGGCCCAGTGACCAAAAGGGAGGGCACTTTTCTATTTCTCCAGTAAAGGCTAAGGCAATTATCTGATTCCTCCTGGGCTTGTCAATACACCTCACAAGCCTTTTTCCACAGGCTCCATTTTGCTGTTTCACGCTGTATTTCCGATGCCCTTATAATGATGTCCTAATGTGTCAATGCCACTTTCCCTGAGAACGCTGCCTCGCTGGGCACATTAGAAATGCACATAATTTAGCCATTATGCAAAATGGACTCTGCATGCTTTTGGACGAGATGTGCTCTGTCCGAGAACGGGAACATGCATGTTTACATTTCTTGCATATGCTTCCAAGGGCTTCCGTTTGTGCCTGCCTTAAGTTCCTAACCCAAGAACAAGGAACTGCAAACGTGCACATGCTTGTATCTCCTGGCCTAAAAACAAATAAAAATGCAAAGAGAGAGTAATTAGCAAATATTATGGGACAACAGCTTGGTGTAAATCTGCTTGGATCTAAACCTATTTGTTCTGGATTTACAAGGAGAAGATGCAGAGAAAATAAGCAAGATTTTGCTGTAGTCTGTGTACCAACCTAAGCCTACGCATACGGTAAATAAACAAACATATTTGTCCTTCAGGCAAAGCAGAAGGTTAGAGCTGATCGACAAGGCCCCCAGCCGATGCGAGCCGAAGAATAAGTGTGAAAGCTACTGAATAACTCTGCTACGAGAGTTAATAACTAATAAAACGGCCTCTGCATCCTTTCTGATTTGGCCCGAACTCTTATTAATTCATCAAATGGGAAGCATGAGCCCTGTCACTGTTAGAAAGCAGAAAGAGACTATATCAGTGTACAGGTGCCAAAAAATGTGAGACGCTACAAGAGGTGCAAACACAAACCAATATTTCATCTACTGATACAAACATAAATTCAAACAGCCCGTCTGCTGTCTTGTCAAACTAGAAAGGGCCAGAATGCCGACTCACAGCACAGCAGCGGGACAGGCAATGACAACATAGCTGCTAAAGCTTAGTGATATTCTTGTCAAACATGAAAAAGGTTACCCAAGAACATAACAAGCATATTAACCATGTTAATATTCAGTGACAGAAAAATGGTTTTGAAATGGAGATTTTTGTCGTGTTGTGTGAATGCCAAGTGCATTGTGGCCTAAAAATAAAGATTATGTTATAAAAAGCCTTAGAACCTAGTTCGTAATAGACCTGTGCCAGGTGACAGCTAACCGCAGTAACAGCCTCCACTTACCGCTGTTTCTTTATTGATTTATTTCATGCAAATCACAGCAAGACCAAAATTTCCCACAAGTGAGCATGACTGAACTTTTAATGAGAATATATTACAACCACTGAACTGAACTTTGGCTATAAATTTGCCTCTGTGTCCACTTTAGTGTCACGGCCATCAAAAAATTACCAGAAGAAAACATATGTGAACGCTTTGTGGGCATAAACAAATACAAGGTAAAACAAAGACCTCCCTCAGAGCAATAAGCCCCTACAAGCCATGCAATACACAGATGTGATCACAGTTTAAGACCCTAGCAGCAAAATGTAAAACAGGTTATGATAATACTAAACTTGAGTTTACTCAAGTTAGGCTGGATGTTTACTCATATTAACGTCCTACTCATTGACATCCCTCTAACCAGGACTCCTTACATGCTATATTTTGAGAATTAAACTACGTTCCCACACCAGATAACCCTTGAAAAGGTACATTTCAACAGGATGAAGAAGAAACTGTATGCCTACAGATGCAAGGCTTGAAGTAAGTAAATAATAAATAGTTCTTCCACTAAGCAACAGACTTTGTTAACAGTAGGCTATGGTTTCCAAGCTACATGACAGTCAAAAATTATTCCATGAACAATACAATGGTTCAACTGATGAATGAAGTCTTATATGTGTATACTAGGTCTTTGTATTCTGGACCAGTTTTATATTATATCTATTATATGTGTCGGTATATGTGCTGGACATAAAGATTCTAGTACAATATTAACACAGCACTCAGCTGGGTTCCACAGGTAACCTGTTGTGTATTGTGCTCCCCAAAGATCATGCCAGGTGCAGAGATGGTGGGCTACACTTGTGCGTATGTGTGTGTTTGTGTATGTGCGTGCACTTTTAGGACAGATGGAGCAGGGCATCGCAGCGCAGTGTGAGTGCCCGCTGAGCCGAGCTGTCATGGATGGCAGTGTGCACCTGCCTCAGCACACATCAGCCATTCCCGCTCTGACGCTTCTACCATTAAGGGCCAAAACACCACGCACTTCAGCGCTGGAGTGGGGCCCTACAGAACCAGCTTAACCATCAACATGTAATTACAGAATCATTATAAAATACCTTCTGCAGTCAGCGCAAAACACGGCCATGCTGCAGCGCTAGCATTTAGCACCGAGCACAAATAAAATGGCATCAAAAATGTCTCAATATCAGTGTGGTTATAGAGTTATGCAGTTAAAATGCACTACCCTGAGCAATAATAACCATTAAAATCCTGACATGTGTTATACTAACTTAATTTAAATAAGTAAATAGGAATATTATTACTAGCTATTACTGGTTTCTGTTTAGGCTATAAATACGTAAACATGTAATATGCACACTGATTGAGAAGAAGGAATGAGGAGGGAAAGGGAGAGGGAATATTTGTCTGCAATATGGTGATAAATTGCTGTTTAACAATATACAATAACAATAACAATAAAAAAAAGATCAATAAATAAGTAAATTAATACATATATAAAATTTGATTGTCCTGGTAAGTGCTTTACAGTGAAAGAAACGGCAGGAAGTTACTCACAGCCACCATCATTTAAAGAGCTCATAAATGAAAAACTGAATTTTTACTCATTTTTGAAATAAACATTTGATGTAGAATTCACAATATTTGCAGTCCATATATGGAAGCTAAGCTGCAAAAGTGACCCATTTTAATGCAAGAGTTTAGTCACTTTATTAACAATGAAGTTACAACGGGCATTTCAACCTGGACTGTTTTCGAGTGCAGGACAGCCAGATCAAACATTTATGCATAGTGCAGTAACAAAAACAGCTACATTCATTTGAGGGGATAAAGAGAGGTTTGACACATAAACCCACAAATTGGACTACAGTGGAAAAGTACAAGAAAGTACAAGTACAAATGGAGGATATGGACTCTTTCAGACAGTAATTGCACACATTTATCACAATTACTAAAATATGAAACAGCATGATTATTACTGACTTTTGAATACCATGGTACATCATTAAACTCATTAACTATCCCAAGTAGTCAACAAGTAATGTAATGTAACTCTGACACAATGTAGTCGTCTGTGGATTTGAAGTTCAGAAGATAAAAGTGTGCAGAAGTCATTCATCGAATAACCATATTCATGTTGTCCTTTGCAGGTGGTGTGCTCGATCACAAGGTATTTGATGTCGCTGCTCTAGGTGTTATTCTCATGACAACAGAAAATTAGTACACCCACCCCAATTATGTAGATCATATCGCATCAGATGTATGAGGTACTTTATATACATAATCCTCTAGACGGCTTTAACGACCACATTAAACATTCATTCCCTATTCAGAGTCCTTCATATCTCCTCACCCTCAAAGGCACAGATAAGTAACAGCCCATGTGTGTGTGTGTTTGTGCATGCGTTTGTGTGTGAGCATTCCTGAACCATGTGTACAGTGTATACAGTGCAAAAAATGTGTGTTTACATGTGTCCGTGTGCAGGTTGGGGGTAAGTCAACAAGGCTTCAAAGTAACTTTTCAATCTAGGCCCCCAATCGGCTTACATGGTGGAGGTCTATCGCACTTTAGTGTTCAATCACTAATCCTATCCAGAAGGCACTGGAGGAAACAGCACCATTATGGGTAAAAATGAAAGAAAAATCATTGTGCTGTGATTGATGGGGCCCATTCGCTACAGAGATAAGCCACTACTTCACTTTCAACAGCTGCAACTGACACAATTCTTCTCTACACCATAGGTGGTTATTACATGTAATTCTCTGAAAATTACGCTTTTATATGCCGAAAAATCAACAGACAGGAGTCAAGGGCACGTACTGTCTGGAGGAAAAGAGAGAGCGAAGCAAATTGACTTTTAAGTCATTGTTTGTTTTTATTTTAATAATGCAAGGCGGTTGTGGTGAGAATGCAGGACATGGTCCAACAGGGTCTTTTCTGGAGTAGTCTGATTGTCCTTGAGGGGGCGGTGTTTTTTTTTTTTTATCTTTGTAGCGCTGCAGAGAGGGAAGATGGACTGAAATAATAATGGCAGTATTAATTCAAGTGTAATTCTTATCAAAATGGTGAGAGAGAAAAGAGCAATCCAAAATCCCATCTCCGAAGAGGCCCCCCTGCTGTCAGCCCAGCACTGTTCATTTCTGTGCGGGAAGTTCTGTCAGGGCAGCTATCATTAGGAGAAGCTATGGCTGCTCTGTGTGATACTGAATACACTGCGGGCCTCGGAGACACCAACAACTTTCCAGCTCGGCTTTTTCTTTTTCTTTTTTTTTTTTACCAGTCAAATGCAATGAGCACACTCAAAATCTGACTTGTGCAACCCTGTCAAGTGCATATAAAGCAACAAAAACAAGCACAAAAGCACAAACTGATGCGGTGATAGAGGCCTACTGCCTTTCAAGGGTTCCTGAATGGATTTTACATTTGCGGTTTCAATGAAAAACATAAAGAAAGCCCTTTTTACAAACGTATTCAAGATTCAGCCGTGGTCTTCAAAGTCTAAACAAAAATACAAACTATGTTGATGTTCAAAGGATTCCAGGCCTGGAGCCCAGGATTTACAGTGGTATATTTGTCTAGAAAGGCCAAACAGGCGGCTTCTTGATAGGTCCATGAAACCAGAAAAAAGTCCCACCTACATGTTTAAGCTTGAAAACCCAGAAAAGGTTGTACCTGGAGCTTTATGATAAGGAGTTTTTGTGTGTGATAAATAAGAGAGAGGGAATATAAGAAGAATACATTAACCATGGATAAGAAGGACATTGCAGTCTGACAGTAATTGGGTATAGACATTTTTTATTTTGGTTCTATACATTGGCTTTGAAAAGAAACAATGACTGTGAGGTGAACTCTCCAAGGTCCCAGTGGCGTGTACACTTTGAAATGCCTTGTCTTATGTTATGTTCAGTTATTTCTCATTTATAACTCATCGAAACAAGCAGAAACTCAATGATTTTCCCAATTATATAAATTTGATGAAAAGTTATTGCTGCATATAACTTTTGTTTTACAGACTTTGGCACTATCAAACCAAACCAAATAGATAATATCCAGAATGCCTTATAATTTAATCGCATTACACAGGCAGACTCTCATAGTTCTACATAGTATCAAAAAGGTTCTTTAACCTGTAACAACAACAGAACCCTTTTTGGTGCTGTACAGAACCATTTTTACACAGTTGTTAAAAGAACCATATTCAACAGTTTCTCCATCAAGCAGAAGAACAACTTAACAGTAAAAAGACCATTTAAACATTCAGAAGGTCCTTTCAGGTGTTATGGTGCTATATGTAACTTTGTCTTCACCTAAGATCTATTGAGAATCCTTTATTTGAGGGTCATTCCATACTGGCTCATGCAGGCTGCCAGTTTAAGTCATGGTGTTTTTGAAAAAAAGAAACACGTGAAAACTTATTTGTTACACTTTGCCCTTTCCTTGTACCTTGATTCTGCCTTTGTTTACATCTGCCATGTGTCCCTGGTCCATGTGAGGTTGTTCAGGTTTATGCCTTAGCCCTGCCCTGTCATTATCATGTTCATCATGTTCACCAGTGTCTTGGTCTTGTCTCCTTTCTTGCCCAGATGATTCCATTATCTGTGGATCAGTCTGTGAGTACTACTAGTTGACTTTCCTTGTTTGTAGTTTTGTTTAAACCTCTATAACCTTGTTGTTTCTGTTTGGGTCTTTGAATTATGTTAGTGTTTGTTTCTTGCGTTGGTGTATTAAAGTTTGAACCTGCACATACATCCAGCCTCCCACCCAGTCATTACACTATTAAATTTATGGGACCTTGTACTTTTTATACTTCATATGTATATGTAATTATACTTTTTCAGTTATGAATGGTTTAAGTTTGGCCTTATGCGGTAAATTTCATAAATTTTGAAATTGTTTTACCAAAACGAAGGATTTTTAATTCTGAAAAATGAATATCTCCACTAGCATATACATTTCACTGGAGTGTAGTGGACTGTAATGTAGCAGTTATGTGTTTTTCCATAGAGTCTTTAACTGGAAAATGTTTTGAGGCTTTTCATCTCTTGCCAACTCGAAGACGAGATAAACCAGTGAAACGCAAACTAGAGTTCGGTTTTGATGTTGATCTGTGAGAAATCTGAACACAGAGACAGTTGAAAAACATACGCACATAAAACATTCCAGTCAATCTCATACACCTACAGCCGTAGGCAAGACGGACAAAAGATGTTAATCTTAATCTAAATCAGGTCTCAGGCCTGTCTGTAAAAATTAGTGACCTAACTCCACTGTAACAAAGGAAGAGGCTTTCTAGGTTTTTCTGTAATCCTTCAGCGAAGTTCCAAATGAATGTGACAGACAAGCTTTGCACAATAGATGGAACACATCCCCCTACCCCGCCACATTAAAAGAGTGGAGTTCTGAAGCAGGAAAAGATAGCTGCTGTTTAAAAAAGGCCAATCTCACAGTTGACATTGTCATTGTCACACTTGTAACACCAAAGGCACACTGTCATCAAAGGCCATTGATTTTCTAATCAAGAGCAAATGATGATTAAAGCGTATCAGCCTCTTATCTCACTGTTTGGAAGCCTCGTTTCTGAATTCAATTTGGGTTTGGGGTGTTTCCTGTGCTGGGAAATGGAGCAATGGAGGAGACGGCATAAAGACACCTTGGAAAAATAAAAGGTCTTTGGCGAATAATGAAAAGGCAATGAGGAAAATATACAAATTATACACCACCTTTTCTATAGACAGTTAATGTCGGCTAGGTCCGCTCATTTGGCTGTTTGTCAAACCGTCAGAAAAACCTCTATTATATATTTGCAGACATACGTTTCGCTTAACTTGGGGCCCAGCAGGATTGGTTTATCCCTGGCCTGGAAGTAACATTTAAACTGCACTTGAACCTTCGGCTCCACAGCCCCTCAGGCCGGGTGACCTTAAGAGCTAATGCTATGCGAGAAGCCACAGGACATCAGCTTGCACATATAGCATCTCTCTGGACTTCAATTATCTCAGGTCTCCCCCTTTAGCCCACCTTCCTCGGTGGCTAATTACACTTCCTTTAATAAAGCTGCCGGCAGACCCTGGATTAGCCTCTCTGCTCCTGGCCCGCGTTCCGCCTGTTGTCTCCATGTCCTTCAACGTGGGCTTACAGCACACGCATGAGCTTAGAGCACGAAGAACCGAGACGAGCACCACAGTCCCCAAAGCTCCGATGGCCTTCTGCTCCCTTATCCAGTGAAGCGAGCGGCCAGAAAGTGCCTGCAGAGCCTTACCGTATTAATGAAATAAAATAAAAAAAAATTCCGGCACATTTCAAATCCGCAGGACCAATTGCTTTGATGAATGGGGGTCACCGTGTTACAGCTGCTTGTACTAATTACTCTGTTTTATGAGTTATTACTCTCCAATTCCTCTTCCAAAGTCACGTTAACGCCACCCTGTGTATATCTCAAATGCAGCTGAATAATGAGCGAAGGAATTTCATTCTCATCATAATCATTTGTCTCCCAAAATCACTTTCCCATAGCTTGCAAATTGCCCATTTTTTTCCCGGTCTGGCTTTATAAGGATAAGGACAGTTGAAGTCTCATGAAATTTCGCTAAACATACATGCAGTTTCATAAACCTTGAACTAACAAGCCACTTGAATCTTTACTTTAACAGCAATACATAAAGAGACTTTGGTTTTGTTTTCTTTCATTTCAATTAAAGTCTGCCTCTGGAGTAGTTGAACACATTGGCCAGAGTAAAATGGATTAGCATGTAGAATTGGAACAACGTGCACTGCAATGTTTTTTGCCGCTACACCAAAAAAGCTCCATGCTGCCTTTATTAATGGATTTATAGCAATACTTTCTGAGCGAACGTTTGGAATAGAACTCCAAAGTCCTTTATTATTGAATAGTGTAATCAGAGTAACAGTAAAAGGCAACAGAAAATGTTAAATAGATTCCTGTTCATGTGTTCAAACAAAACAAAAATCTTTGAATTTTTGGCCTGATTATTCTTTATATATTAAAGCAAATGCGACAACAGCATTTTGAAATCACATCCTCCACTTCATTGGCTTAAAACAATTAATTCTGAGTATTAATTTGTGCTATTTGTGTTCAAGGAACTTTCTGCTGACTGTAAATGTAGAAGGCTGAGGTGTGTAGAGCAAATGCTGTGTTTGCACATCGTATTAAGTCTCCATACACAGCGCTATGATGTTCTTGTCAGAAGGTGATCATGCTTGCTCATTCATACAGAAGGCAGGAGCATAACGGAACTATAGAGGCCCCTGGTTGAGAAGCCCAGCACGGGGTCGCTCTTTTGAAGGGGCCTCAGCAGCAGGATGGGAATAGCAATTCATATTGGATGCAATTTTCTGGATGGACAGATGGGAGGAAGTGAAAAATAGTTTTGTTCGCTATGTGCTACCTCACTCACAGTTACTGCCATATGCTAGATTTCCACAAAGCTTAGCAAACCAACAGGAGGAAAAAAAAAACGAGAAGAAATGTCTGGAGTCTGGTCATTAGAATGAAGCTCTTTGAATAAACATGCTAGGCAAGCTCATCAGAACTCACGGACTGAACATCTACTCTGATTTTGTTTCTAAATGGTGTTCCTTTGTAGTAATAAAATAACAATAAAATTCTTGTCACATTTTACATTTTACATACAAGTTTCCTTAACCAAGTTTACTTGTTGAATTGTAGTTTTCTCTATGTCCACATTTACATTTACATTTATGGCATTTAGCAGACGCTTTTATCCAAAGCGACTTCCATTCCCTAACTACAGGGGACA
>JBBPCZ010000142.1:27365261-27377212 GCA_037974445.1 Brycinus macrolepidotus | reverse complement strand
CTAACTACAGGGGACAGTCTCCCTGGAGCAACTTTGGGTTAAGGGTCTTGCTCAGGAACCCAGTGGTGGTATGCTGAGGGTAGGATTCAGCATACCCATTCGAACCCATGACCTCTTGGTCCAGAGGCAAGTATCCTACCCACTAGGCCACCACCACCTCACAAATACCCACATATGACACTTATGTGGCTATATATACCAAAAGCAGTTATAATTCATTCTCTCATTATTCATTAGAATGATACAGATTATTTCAATAGTTTGCCTTTAAGACTGATAGATGTAAATGACCTCTGTTCTGTTTGGCTGCCTCATAACCAGTCCTGGGTAAGACACCGTATACTGTATACTGTCTACCTGAATGTGCGGAGCTAAACTGATGTAGACTAGATAAGAAGATTCTTACAAAAAACACTTGAACTTCAAGTACTTTGATCATATGTGCCATTTCTGTGTCACATGTAATTACATATTATTCACTTTATGTAACACGTGGTTTTCAGACACATATGACTTTTCTGTCATGAGAAATGCATAAATGTATTTTTGTGACAGTCTGTTTTTGCCCTTAATTTGCATATATGGACTTTCTGAGCTGGTGAACAGTACATTTTGAAGCTAACATAATGGTGCATGTTCCATCTATGGACATGGGTCCTTTAATGTAAAGAGTATCAGAGATCTTCACCTGCTTCAAAAGTAAGCTGAAAAATCACAAGCATTGAGAATGATGTATGAGCAAAAAGCAGAGCCGACCCAAGTAGTGAATGAAATAGAGACAGAAGGTCACACGATGGCAATCTGCTCAGCAGACGAAGAGAGATTACCACCAGGCGTGTCTTAACTGGTTTATCCCCAACACATATGTATCTGTATCACCCTTTCATGCTGCGACTGCCTTTTCCTGTTAAGAGACTTCTGTAGATTTTACTTTTATCCTATCAACTAATGTGAATTCACTGATCCAAGACTGTCTTGAAGGTTATCTTGTGTATGTTTCACACCCAAGGATATCTAATATTTACAAGGCTGCCCCCAGAGCCCGCAGGCTCAGTGGGAGGCACGGGCCCCGCCTGAGAACATCTACATGTAGATATCATGCCTGGCTGACTAGGGGAGGATGCAGTGATGGAATCTTTATCTCTCCTCCACAAAACAGGTTATCATCTGTGTTAGCACTGAGGGCATATTTATGGTTTAAATTGGGACTTGCTCTACACCTGGAGGTGGCTTTTCATGTCGCTGTTTCAAAACAAACAAGCCAGCATCTCAAATGAACAACACCGGAGCACTTGAGAGAAATATTAGATAATAGAAGCTGTATTTTTGGCTCTAACAGCCTATAGTTGAAGACGCACAATTTACTGAAGAACTTTCATTCACAAGCCCAAAAAACATAGAGCTCTTGCGAGAAGAGGCTTGTATTGAGGGCTCTAAAGTGTTTTCTTATTCAGTAAATGTAAAACAAGCCATTTCAATTCTATACTTCAGGCACTCCCAAGTCTGACAGTTTTAGAATTGCTAGTTCAGCCAATTACAAACCAAACCAATTTATAACTTTTAGACAGCATTTCATTTCTACATTCAGTACTTCAATAATGATTCATTATAATCCTGATTTTATGTGAAAAGCAACCACAATTTGGTTATATATTCTTTATATAATAAGCAATGAATCATAAGCCACTCATAGAAATAACGTATGAATTTATAGTCTCCAAGTACAGTATTTATCACTTGCTGTTTTTCACGCTGCAAATTAAAACTACAAATTAAAACATCAATATGCCCACCACTTGTGTCAGTGCGTTACACAGAATAATCTCGAGTCCCTGCAGACGTCTTGGCCACAGTATGAATGTCTGGGGGAAGAAAAAAAAAAAGCGTGGCAATTACGCTGGCCTTTCAGAGCAGCGGGCCCATTTGATATAAGTGTGACAGTGGTATTTATAGAGGTACAGAGTGTCACCTCCTCTGTGAGCTTGTTCCAATCCAGACACTATTGGCAGCCCAGCTCACTCACTGGAAAAGCCAACATGTCAGCAAACAGGCAGCAGGAAACAGGACATGTTAACAGGTTGCAAGTAAACTGGAACAGCACATTCCCCACGGGTCACTTCACCCTCCTCTCTGTGCTTTAGATTATACACGTCAGTGAGACAGAGCATGTCAGAGGACGAAATTGCTAAATAATTCAAAGATGCTCTATAGGCTCTATAGCAGTGACGTGAAATGGTTGTTAAATTCCACCATGTCGCTCGATGTTGTCGTTTATGAGCCACAAAACTCTAGTTGTTAGTCAAAGCTGAAGATAAATTAAAGGAGAATTCCACTATTTTCCCTTTTCAGAATGTCTTCAATATTTTGGCACAGTTTACATATTAAGACTTTCAGAGAGTCATCAAACTTTACTTGAGATTCTCTCTCAGTGGTGGTGAATGTAACCAGGGGTCACAATGTCCATAACGCAAATACAGCCATTTTATTTACTATCCAAAATGATCAGTGTATTGTTGATAATGCTAAAATAGTGGTAAATAAAAAAAATTAAAAAAACATTTCTTTTGGGTACTACTTTGTCCTTAAAAGCCCGGCATGTAATCTGTTCCATGAATGGACTTTTAAAAAATACCAAAACCTAAGGCAACATATTTGTAACCGTAATCACTTTCTGTAAGGGAGCTTTTAGAGGCATTAAAGGATGTCTGGCTCCAGTCACCACCACTGTGAACAAATCAGATTCAATATGTTTCTCAAGAATGGAGCATTTTACATCAATCCACTCTGAATGGTTTTGTTTACATCTTAATGATTAATTAGGCAAAAAAAAAAAAATCAGTGGAATTCAAGTAGTGAATGAAACAGAGACAGAAGGTCACACAACAGCAATTTACTCCAAGACGGAGGAAGATTACCACCAGCGTGTCTTAACTGGTCTATTCAAAATACATATGTATCTGTTCCACCCTTTCATGCAATGACTGCCTTTTCCTGTTAAGAGACTTTTGTTAATTGACCCTATTGACTAATGTGAATTCATTGATCCAAGACGTGTTGAAGTTTCTCTAGAATGGAGCATTTTACATCAAACTACTCTAAATGACGTTCTTTACACCTTAATGTTTAATTATGGGGGAAAGAAATCAGTGGAATTTCCCTTTAATTGACCTATTAATGATCTGCCCACAAACACATTCTTTTTTTCCTGTAACTGACAAAACATTGCCAAAAATATCATTCAGCCTAAAGAAACACTGTAGCAGCTTTTTGTTCCGTCATCCAACTTCATAACGGTGGCTATGAAAGAACACATGTAAGCAGAGCATGGGCAGGTCAACTGCAAACATAAGGGTGCTAAAGGAGCATGAAAGCAGTGTCAAGCCAAAGTCAGACATTTCACTACATTATACACTCAAAGAGAAGTTCCAGGGCTTTCAAACAAAAGAAGATCCTGCTTATCTCCACACTGATATATCTTTAATCCTTTTTTTTAACATCAAAAAACAAAAAAAAAAAAAAAAAAGCTCTCGCTAGCTTACTAATGGTTCCACAACGGAGCGGGTGAGCAAATCTGCTTGGCAGTCTTTCAGTCTCTGCACTTGCGTGCTCAGAATGTCCTGCATTAGGCTTTGCAGGCCACGCAACCCCGCTTGTGCAATTGGAAAATCTGCTGCCTGTTCATGGCTTCCAGCCCAAGCTGTGTGCTTTAATGCTAACAGTAGGAGAGGAGAGAGAGGATAAAAAAACAGACCTATCAAACAGCTTTAGATTAGTCAATTACAATCTACAAATCAGCAACAGCGAGGGGGGGGGGGGCAAAGCTGAATAATAAATAATATAAATAAAAAAATAAATAAATGATAAACACCCCAAGCAGATGTTTACATAAACATTATTTAAAATACATTATGCATTACAATGCTCTTTCGCTCATGCGGAATGTTCCATTAGAATTCCAGGTGTTCCTTTGGAGTTAGGAGATAGGCAGCTTTGATCAGCATATCAGAACAATTCTGTCTTTCATCTCAGGCAGCGCAGTTTGGTTAAGGGGGAATTTTGGATCAAGGTTCAGCCCAAACCTTGGCACGTCCTCCACCAGCGTATTTCTTATTCAAGCCCAGTCAATCCTCTCATGCTGGCTTACTGATATCTCTAGCATCAATCTCCCATTAATTCCCCACTGCATACGCTAGGCGAGGGGAAGTATCAATTGGGCGTTAACCAAAAATAAGGTATTGGAAGAAGAGTGGTGAAAAAAAAAAAAAAAAAAAAAAAGCTACACATCCCTTGTCTAGACGCTCTAAAGTAGTAAAGTAAAGAACAGCCCCAAAGTCTGAGCTTTGACTCGTTCCCACTTTTTTGGATAAGCCTGGTTTTTAAACAGGTTTTCTTCTTCAGTATCTCAGGCACGTTTCAAGAGCTCTTCTAGAGAACTCTCTTGCTGTTTGGAGGTCCAAAGTCCTCATTATCAATTATTACGCACACCCTCACAATAAACCAAGCACTGCAAATTCCACACAAAAAGGGAAATATCAAATACACTCATTTTTTTTTATATTCAATTATGATGATTTAAAAAACAAAAAAAGGCCTTAAGGTACTATGTATACCAAGCAAAGCTCAGACGAAAAAAAAAAATCTATAGTTTTCTCTTGTAAATGAAAGCAATTTTCTTCTGCTGACTTTGCGCGCCCCAAGCTGCTCTGTTGATTCAAGAGGTTATGACTGCAGGGTCCAAGTCCACAGACATTCTGTTGTCCACAGAGGGCAAAGAGAATTAAATATAGAGGTAAACACTAGAAAGCAGGCCCTGCCACCTATCTAAACCATTAGAGAAGGGTCCTTGCTATTCATATAGCTGCCTCAACACCTCACATCCATCAAACTCTGCTGCAGCTGGGGCCAAACTCAGGATGAGAGCTTGACTGTGGGGATGAAAAAGAAACAAAGTGTAAGTAAGGCCCAAACTGAAAAACTAAATTATTTAACCAGGGAGACACACTGAAAAATTGCAGCAGTGTAGGTCAATACATTACCAGGACCTCATGACCAGTCTGCGTGTCAGATTTATTATGCATTGGCCAAGATAAAGGCCATTGATTGCCTCCTACAAGGTCTCTCTCACACACAGGCCTCTCCCATACACTGCAGTGACTTTGGTGGATGCGCAAAAACGTCTGCAACACTGCAAAAACCGGTGAATGTAAACTCATGTGAATGTGAAGAAAGTGAAATCAACTGAAATCTAGTAAATACATGTAATGTGACTCAATATGAGAGTGCTGCAAGAATACTGGAAGGCTTTTCTATTTCCATTTCATCGTTTAATCGTTCCAAGAGACCCACCTTCAACATTTTGCTCAAATTTTCTCCCTGAGGTTCACTTATGAGGTTTATGTGGGTTTATGTGCCCAAAAACATAATCATTTTTCCAACCTACTTTTATACTTTAGAAATAAACAGACCATTTGTTACTGTGCCCCTAAGGCTGATATATTTAAATGACCTCTGGCTGCTCTGTGATGTACCTCATTCAAAGTACAGTCTAGGCTGAATCACTCTTTATAAATGGGCAGGACTAAACCACTCCGAGCTAAATAGGTGGATGTATGTAATAATGACATCACAAATATCACAAATTCAAAATGGGTCTTTTTTTTTTTTTTGCTGCCAGTTTCTTTAGTTTCTTCATAAGGACTTTAACAATGTTTTACAAGGTAGCAATGTTTACATACTACATTAAACTCTCACATCCATAAGAAAAATGGGCTCTTTACTTAATGTTTTCAAGTTACGTCTTCTTATTCCACGGTGAATAATTTGCTTGTTCCAACTGTTATTTCTTAAAAGAAGCAAAATGATCTGCCAGACAAATATGATCACTTGCCAAGATATTGTTTCTAGTTTGCAGAGAATTTGGTTAAATGAAAAATTTCACTCACTAGTCCAAATTTGCACAGTATGCCACAGCCGTTGATAAAATGAGCCAAACTTTACGCATCTGATTGCTTGAGCTGACTCTCCATCATGCTTTTCCATCTTGTCGAAATCCAAACAGAAGATATTTGCACCATATTTTGCATATTCAACAAGAAATCAATGTATACATATATATATATATATATAAATCAATTTTATTATCACTGGGGGCTGTTACCACAGTAATTCAGTCAGTCGTCACAAGACATGGGTCTATTTGAATTTAACCCTGAGAAGAGAGCTCTGACAAAAGCATGGCATAATTTGATATGAATTATCTCTCACTTTGAAACAAGTGGTTGAAAGTGTATGAACTTTCAATCAATACTGTGTTTTTGTTTGCATGTAAAAGAAAGACTTATTTTATCAGATTTAAATTTGATGAAAAGTTGTTGCTCATACAGTCCCGTTTTGTGGAATGTAAAACATGGCCTTGATTTGAATTGATTGAATCATTTCTTGACATCCAAACAGCAAGAAAGTAATCAGAAGCTTGAATTTGTCGATGAAGAGTACAAACTGAATGTAAATGTGATTCATAGCATAATGTATGAAAAAAGTGGTTTGTCAATCTCTAAGAGTTAAACACAAGTACCCTGCGATGTAAATGTACTGTAAAAAGTTCAGCAGTGCTTCAGAGCCAGAGGTGACCCCACAAATGCTGATTATGAAGCTACTGCTTCACTGAGACATGCAACATAGCATCGTTTATTTAACACGGCATTCATTTGACCCCATTTAGATCTTTCACTGTTTGAACTTTGATCATTGCGAGGACATCACAGAACTAACTAGTGCACTCACATGAACTTCTCTTCACACGGCGTTCTTTTGCATACCACAGATCTCAGATATTTGATCCCAATTCGGTAAACCACAGGCCGTCCAGAAGGAGCCGGCTCTCTTTATATTCAGACGCTGGGCGTGGGTGGACAGAATAAAACGTACGCAAATAAAAGAGCGAAAGAAAGGATTAATGGTTTATCAACCCACATCTAATGAAGATTTGTGTCTGGATGTGTGCATGCCTTAGCTGATTCATCTCTCAAGACAACAGCAAAAGCAGAGAGGGAGAGATTTACAACCCTGATCACATCCGTAATTAAAGTGCCTTTTTTTCTCCGCAGTGTGAAAGCTCCAGCCACACTCTGAAATACTAACTAGCAAATGCACCATTTATGATTCCTTAATTAAATCCATAGTGCTAAAAATAGCACTTCTAGCAAGAAAATGTGGTGCGCGGAAAGTTGGGGGAAACAAGCACAAACACAAGCACACTCCCAAACATAAAGGTGCCAAAAAGGGTTCCTTGTAGCGGTTCCACTGAAGAGACACTTTTGTTTTTTTAATGAGATGAACAGATTTTTTTTGTAAAAGAATGAAGAATCATTTTCAAGTTTGGAATGTAAAAGTTCTACACCAATCAAAGGTCCTTCCTAATAACCCACTTCCAAGCCGAGAGCCATTTAGGAACCTTCATTGTTAAAGGGCCCATATCATGGAAAATTGATTTTTCCTCAATTTTTTAAACAAAACAAACAGTTTACTCCTCAGTCCATGAAGTTCATATATGGAAACTAAAATGCAAAACACCTGTTTACCATTCATTTCTTCTGTGATGTCACAAAAACCAATATTTATATCCACCTACTTAGCCTACAGCAATTCAGCCTCGCCCAGTCAAGCCGCTTCAGTCCAGGGCAGCTAATCAGAGTTCATTTACATATATCAGTTTAAAAGGCACAGTAAAAAAAAAAACAGCCTGTTTAATTTCAATGGCTAAAGAGAAGTTGTAAAAACGAATTATGAGTGTTTTTGGTACACAAAACCACACGAAGGCCATTAAAGGTCCCCAGGGAAAAAATAAAATACAAGAAAAATGTTTTAAAAAAGTCCTTCAAGCCTGTGCAGCATATAAATAACATAAACAGAGTCAACATTTTTAGCAAAACAACAGATTGATACAGTAAAGCAGCTTTAATTAAACTGCAATGAAACACTAATTGCAAGAAGCCCTCTTCTGAAAGTCACTGATCACAGATACTGCTAAAACACACAAAACATTACGAAAATATACATGAGAATCTTCCAGTGTCGCCCCTAATAAGTAAATAGCCAGTAATTATTTTTCATTTCCAATTTAAAACATTTAATCACTGTAACGGTGCCAATAAATTAGCAATAATTATTTCGGAGCCTGATAGTGGTGCGTAGGAATGCTGGACAGGCTTGATAAGTAAAAATTAATTTACAATAATTAACAGGAACTCCTCAATCATTTATTCTCAGACGGAAAAGGCTATGCTTATCATGCAACAGTAAAAAATAAAAAATAAATAAATAATAAAAAAAACAGTATTCACATTCAAGGATATACAGAGCTTCAGTTCATATAACCCAAAGTAGGCATTAGAAAGTGGGAAGAGAACAGACAGGGGCTGTTTTTTTTTTGTTTGTTTTTTTTTCCCAGGGCCTTTTACAGAGCGCTCAGTGGCAGACATGCCACAGCTCAGAGTGGACTACTAACCAGCCGCTTTCATTTTTCGGGCCTGCTGAGGCTCTCTGAGAGCACGCTAATTATGTAAACATGACTTAGTGAAATGTCCAGCAGCAGAGCGAGCCCAGCACTATCGCTCTTCTGCATTACCTCATCAACAGATATTTCAAAAGAGCAGAGAGCTAAGCAGAATTTCAATGGAGCCTCAAGGTTTCGCTAGAACCTTGGCTAAGAGGAGGGAGGGGGGGACATTTTAATGAACTGCCCAAACACACCCCTGTCGACACCTCAACCTTTTGGGCCTGAGCAGGAGAGAGAGGGCGAGCTTATGAATCTTACAAGCAATTAACATCGGCCGATACAGAGCAGTGGCAACCTTCACCCCACCCGCCCCACCCCCCATCACCCCACAGTGTATTCCATGAAACCCAGAAATGTGACAAATGCTGCTTTCAAGTGTGGAGAAAGTAGTCTTTTGGAAAAAAAAAAAAAGAGGACAACCTCTCGAAAAATGTTTTCGTGGCTAATGTTTTATTGAAAAAAACAGATTAGAACAAAGCAGTCTTGAGAGAGAAAGACAGATTCAGGAGAAGTGAATGTGAATAAGGTATAGCATTAAGATCAAATTAGCACAATGTCTGCTTTGAAAAATAGGTGTGCAACATTTTGCTATTTTTACAAAAAAAATGGCTTTTATAAATTGTCCCACAATGGTGAATATACAGTGAGTACCAGGCTAGCAAGTTAACCATGCTGCTGCATGGTTTATGAAACAGACTTGGTTGGAGCATGTCATTTAATGTACAATACGACAGTATTTTAAAAGTGACCACCTTCCCATCTACTGATGTTCTGATGTCACAACTCGTCAACTCGGGTATCATCGAAAAATCGGACTTGGTTTGACCATTCATGTGCTCGGGACTCATAATAACGATATTTTCGAGCACACTTGAAGGCGACAAAAGCCTCTTTTTTCAGCTAAGCAGCAGTAAGCACTGCACTCTTCAAAATAAAGGTTCCTAAACAGTGCTTGGCTTGGATATCTGTTTTGAAGAAAAACCTTAATTAGTTCCTTTACAGTACACAGAGGTGCTTTAAAGGTTCCTCACTTTCACAATCATTTTCAAGACGGTTCTCTCAACATTCATCTACTCAAAGGTTCCTTTAGGGAACAGAAAGTGATTCTTTAAAGGCATCGCTCCAAGGAATGCTTGTTGGAAGACACACTGCAAAAAATCAAAAAAGTCAGCTGGGAAAAGCAGAAGACAAACCAGAAGTGTACAAGGCCTCAAACTCGCAACTCAGCATTTACAAATGAGGGCTATTTGCTGGTTGACTGAGTGACTTCAGAATTCATTTAACGTGAAGAGGGTCCTGTGCTCAGAGCTATTACACAGAAGAACACAATGTTTCCATGTAGCAACTCGCACCACTGGCTACCAGGACAGCATTAGTAGAATAACGGCAGGGTTCCGGCTGTCACCATAGCTTGCATTAGTCTTTCAACCACTGATTATTTTGATAACTAATGAATAAAAACGGCCAAACAACAAAAATGTCTATCTGAAATACTTTAAAGTAAATAGGGAAACAAGGAAGCTTTTAAAAAGATGTTTGATGTTTTGGCATATGTTCCTATACCACTTTACGCCTTTTACTTTACGCTTCATGATGAATGAACCAATAGAAATAGTCCAAAATGACCTCATACCATGGAAAAACAACATTTTCACTTTTTTCTAAAAAGAGTTTCTTTTAGTATATAAAAGTTATAGAAAATATATATCTATTTTAAAACTGCAAAACAGCTTGTTTTGAAATCATTTGTACATTTTAATTGATGATTTGATAAAAATCAAGTTTAATTCAGTAATCATGGCAGGCTGACATAGGACAGGGGGATGAACTCTAACTCATTTTAGCAACATTTAGCAGATCACAAGGATGCAAAATGTGCCCACCTGAAAAACTGCAAGTCTCCTTTTACATCACAATTTACTCCCCTACACTGAAGATCTTTGATAACTGCATCATACACTAAAATAGACCAAATGCTTGACAATAGGCTCAAAGGAATGATTTTACGCTATTTGATGGCTTTTTTTGAAGCGAGAGTGCTTCCCTTCTTAACTTTTAAGTGATTTAAAGCCATCAAAGAGCTCTTTCAGAAGCAGCGTGTGACCACGTCTAGTCTCCGAGAAGAAATATGCTTACCCTTGAGTAGATTATCTCCGATCATTATACAATTAAGGGGGGGACACGAGTCACATGCTGCTAAGTAGCTCTTTCCTATGCAATCTCATACTGAAGCTCAAATAACTTTCTTAGCACGTAGCATTAGTGGCGATCAGTGGGATAAACGATTATGGCCATGTCAGCCTTTTTAGCCCGGTCACATTGACGTGTGCACATCTATAGGGGCACATGCTGCAGCTCTGCCGGACACCTGCTGCTGGATTTTAACGTCCCGATTTTAACGAGCGGAATGAATTTAATGGATGAAAAGTGGCCCTTGTTATTTCGGAATGTAGGAGTGATGAAATCCTGTAAGGGTCAAACAGCACAATCCATTGACATTACTATAAGTACAATAAAGTCTAATGATACATGAGGCTATTGATTGCCCTCCAAAAGGTCATACGCGTTACTTCCCCTGATAATCGTCGAATCTTTCTAGGAATCCACTAGTGCCAATTACTGAGCCATAACGTAAAGATTTTCACAGGAAGTGTTCTCTCATAATCCCATCCTAAGGTGGTGAGTGGGGGACAGTAACACTGTTACAGTTGTTGGCTTAGAAAAGGCAAACGCTTTCGCTATTACCACCCGAGCACATTTAAAGCAGGCGAGATATGATCTGGCAAAAAATCTTGTTAGCAGAAGTTAGTCCCTTCACTTTTTGACAGCGCTACCAGGTTTAACTTCGACTGTAATGACAGCCCAGTTAGCTCGGAGTCCAGGGAGGCTTGTCATGCTGCCTAAGCTCAGGTTCTTGGCCTGCAAAGCTCATAAATGCTTAACGCTTCAGCTATGAATGCTTACAGCCGATAAGCCATAACTTCACGACAGAGAGAGAGAGAGAGAGAGAGAGAGAGAGGGAGGGAGGGAGGGAGAGAGGGAGGGAGGGAGAGTGAGAGAGAGATCTAGCCGAGGGAAGAGAAGAGCAATCGTCAGCACAAGCTGCCTCTTACAGATTGTGAAAATGATTACCTTTAAAGATATAAAAAGGGATAGATAAATGCCAATACATACATTATACTCCACGATAAACAAAGCCACTAGAAGCTTCTCTGCACACTACTTTCTCTGACAAAAGAGCAAGAAGAAGCTTTCAGACAGAGGTAGAGCAAAAGAGTAAGAAAAACAGAGAGAGTCAGAGAGTCATATATATATACATATATATTAGGGGTGTAACGGTTCACAAAAATCACGGTTCGGTTCGATACGACACAGTGGTGTCACGGTTCGGTAT
>JBBPCZ010000142.1:27333293-27350059 GCA_037974445.1 Brycinus macrolepidotus | reverse complement strand
AGACTCAAAGCGCTGCGTGCTGCTCGCACCCCGAGCACAAAAAAGCAACAAACTTTCAAAATAAAATGATTAAAAAAAAAAAAAAAAAAAAACTGCGTTAACGCGCGATAAATTAATTGTCGGCGTTAAGTAAATAATGCGTTAAAGCGATAATAACGCGTTAACGTTCCCAGCACTAATATACATATATATATATATATATACATACACACCCATCTATCTATCTATCCCTCTTGTCTGTTAGGCTTTATACACCAAGAGAATTAAATCATTACCTGATTACCTAATCATTACCATTGCATCATATTACATGGAAACAAACCAAAGTGACTGCATTTTCCCATTTCGAATTTGCACTACAAAGCTTATATGTTAAACAAAAACACACCTGAGCTGCAGATTACCTCCACAGGGGGAAGGCATTTATAGTTGATTCTGACAAGATACACAAATAGTCAGAGACCTGAGCTTTCAGTCTCTATTCTGGAATTGTCATTCACTTCCTTACACAGCAACCCGCCCACTCCACATGCCCCCCCACAAAAAAAAAAAAAAAAAAAAAAAAAAAAAGGCAAGGTTGTCACTCCATAAAGAATACGCCAGGGGATAAAGTAGTGTATTCAATTCATAAATATCCCTTTAAGAGGGCAATGTCAGTGATTTGTCACTGGGGGCTTTTGGCAGGGCTGAAATTGATGCGAGACTGACATGTGAGTTATGTAGGGGGGCTGTGGCAGGCATTATGATTTCCAGGGAGGCAAGCTCACCCACCACAGCACTCCTCATCCCTCCCTTTAACAACCTTCACAGCAGAGCAGCATTAATTAAAAAAAAAAGTAAGAAGTGCCATTTGGAAACTTTATGATTTATGAAAAAAAGCTACAGAATGGACTCCTTTGTGTTGTGTCCTCTGATGATACTGCTGCCTGTCAGTTAATGTGCTAAAGCAACACATGCGTCACTGGATCGCATTAAAAATGCAGCACAAGTAGGCAAGGAGTTTATGAATTTCTTCAGAAGAATTTTCGCAACGGCAATCATTTACAATCCCCCCAGCTTTAAGTAGCTAAATATTGTTTAGTTTCAGTCTATTGGTCAACCACTGCGTGTGTTTTGTGTGTGTGTGTGTATGTGTGTGTGTGTGTGTGTGTGTGTAGAGCCATACTGCATAACAGGCTGAACACAAACAACAAATAAAATGTGAAAATCAAGCAAAAGCGCTGTCTCATTTCCATTAAACGATAAAGTAGCCAGACTGAGGGAAATCAACTAATTTAAAACGGCTGGCCTACAGGTCAAGGACGAGTGGCAAACTGCCTCTGTGATTTTTCCTCACCCAGTCGCAAACACAAACAGCACATTTTCATTCTCAGTGCAAAAAAAGAAAAAAAAATCTAAGAGGCTCCTTATCTTTTCTTGTTTGTTTGATACATTGTTCGTGAAATACCTTCAGACTTTCATAAAAGGCACCTAAATTGCATTTTCATATGCAGATTATTAGGTGGACGAACTTTAAGACAGCAATCCCATCTCCCCCCAGCTCCAACCCACCCCACCGCCCCCCCGACACACACCCCACCAGCTCAGCAGAAGCACAGATGTGTGTAAAAGACCATGCTGACTGCAACGTTAACCAGATAAAGCGCAGGAGATTTATATGTCTAATTCCACTCCAAGGCATATTTCATAGCAAATCATCTTTACATTTTTAATGTAGGGACTTGAAAATGCCCTGACTCTGCCATTCCAAAATCAAACTTGACATTGTGGGGAAAGTGTCAGGATACCTCTGTAGGTCTGTGGAAAAAAAAAAAAAAAAGAGTTCTCCACAAGTACAAAGTGGTTTGACATAAAACACCATGAGGGAAATCCATTCTGAAGATAAGAAGAGCAGTCTAAGACAGTGTTCGTATTCCAGCCCAAATAGAGAGCACAAAGGCACCAAGAGAACATCTGACAGGTTATACTAAAACCATATGCCATTAAACGCCATAAATAATACGCAGTCTATTTATAGCAGTCATAATCGTTCTGAATAAAAATGGTCAAGAAACAGATGGCTGGGAAAGTTATACAATCTAGTTTGCTCTTGCAAAGTGCTGGGTGGAACTGTAGGAAGAAATGGAGATCTCAATGTGGGAAGAAATATAGCTGAATCTGAGCAGAAAAGCACAAATGTCACCGGCATACATTGTGTACCTATAGTGTTCACAGTGTTTACAGTGTGCATAGCTTTTCTAGAGTACATATAACGACCCAGGTCCCACAATGCTGGAAATACAAAGCAATTTCTCCATACTTTGTGTTGAAACAATGAAGCATTTGTGCTCAGTGTGACTGCAGAGCTGCTGGAAAAAAACTTTCTGTTAAACACACTGTATCAGATGCATTGCTTAAAATAAAAAGGCATCATTTCTATAAGGTCAGCAACAGTAAAAAAAGACAGCAGCAGATGGCAGAGAGAGGTGACCTTACCTCATTGGTGTTCCACCTGTGTCTCTCTTTTGGCAACGAGGAGCATTTTGGTAGACATTCAAGCAGCTTTTTGGGCAGGTATATTTTCAAATGTCCATGTTCATCTGAGGACACAAAAAGGAGAACAATAAGCATGTGCAATCTGTGAAATGGGAAATGTGGGAGAATAAAAGTGTAGGATGTAAAAGAGAGGTATTAATGCTAAAGACTATGCTTCAAAGGTGCTACAAGGTGTTATGCACAATTAGGAACAGAACTATTTACCCACAAACGTACAAAAGCAAGAATATGATGATTTCTAGAACTTGACAATCTAAGTTTCAGTGTATAATGAGAAATTAAAATGGATGATTATTCTGCTCTGAGATAAACACCACACATTTCAATACTGATCGATGCAGTTACTGAACTAATACAATATCAAACCATGTCTATAACACCGATAAGGTACCACTGTCTATATAGCAAATAACAAAACCAGTGATTATTAACTTAAAGACAGAAATGATACAGAATAAAATGGTATTATAATTCATTGATGGTGATATTGCATGGAGAATGCATACTTTTGCCATCTAATGCAACTACACTGTTTCAGCACCAAAGACTGCAAATCCCCAGCATCAAGCACTAACACACTCCGGCCTGTACGTGCCACACTCCTCCCCCCACACTCCTCCAAGCTTTTGTGCCCTTATTAAGTTGTGTAACATCATTAGCGTCATCATTTTTCTTCACTCAAAATGGGTTTGAAATATCGTGACTATCAAGATGTCCACGCTATGTCATGAACTGAATCAAGTAATGGACTGAGTTTATGTTTATTTACAAACGTGTAAAGTCTAATCCATGGATGTCCACTGAATTTCCTTTGGTCTGAACACTGGCTGAGCTTGCCTAAGATCGTATGTTTTAAATCAGTCAACTTATGTGGCTAAAAAGTGAGAATTTTCCCTTAAACTTTTGGTCACTGATTTTTATCTATAGAAATTTGACAGCAAACAAAAAAATTAAAACTATATATATATACAATTAAGTACTGATGTACATTCAAGGTAAAAGCCATTAAAATTATAAAAACCAGGCACCACTTTAGACCAAGTGACGTTTTCCCATTATATTTAAAATGCCATTAAATTTATTTGTTAGAAATGAATAGGTTAAATACAGCAACATATGGTCAACACAAGAAGAGGAGCCAGCATGGGGAAAGAAACTTACTCATCTGAGATTGAAAAGTTAGCAAGAGGCTTTTGGTAATTTTGGGAGAAAGTCCACTTTCAAAGGCTTTAGGGAGTGATGGTAAGCTTTATTAAGACTTTAACTACCCAATAAAGTCCACGGCCTTCCTGATCCTGACTGCAAGGTAAAAGGGTGAAAAAAAAAGCACAAATGCCAGCAAGGGATAAAAGAAAAGAGGAATACAATTTGTTCAGAGGGCAATTAAGGCAGGGCTATACATCAGGCTTTCTATTCTAACCCTGGGTGTGTGTCTCTGACGGCAAAGGGGCTTAGCAGTCCAGACCAATCACTGCCATTTACGCTCACTGTTTTACAGCAGAATCTCTAAATTATAATGATATTGTCTACAACTGCAAATTGAGCCCAATTATAATCACCTTGTTACTATCGTCTGCCAATCCCCACATTCGTCTCTCACCAATCACCCACTCGCCTAACACTCTCCTCCAGTTCCAGTAAAAACCTCATGGGGACAGCAAGTGTGCGGATGGAGGATACAAACACATCAACATGCTGGTTATTGTTTCAGGATGATATGATGCAGAAGATTCCTAGTGCGCTGATGATAACGCAGTCAAAGGTGCTATACAGTGGCATGCAGCACTTGCTCCAGAAGGGTCATATCCTACACTTTTCTTGTTTATTATTTTGTTCCCCTGAAGTGCACTTACGACATTTATGTACCAAAAAGAGTCATCATTCATTTTGACGTTCATTTGGCAACCTCTCTTTACACCTAAACACACTGTTTTTGTTTCTGTGCCTTTAAATGACAGTTTTATCACTTCAGCCTGAATAAGCAGGGCTAAACTGTTGCAGACTGAATGAACAAATAAATGTAAATGCAATGATTTCCACATCACAAAAACAATGAATTCAAAATGGGCTTTTTTCCAGCTTAGTTTCCATATATGCACTACATGAACTGAGCGCTACATCGTCTCCTTTGGAGGTCTATTAGCTGAGCTTTGCATTTTCTGTTCTTCTACAACACTGATGGAATATACCTTGGATGAAAAAACGGCTCTGTGTTTGATTTACAAAACCATAAGCAAAGTGGATTTTTGTCTTCACAGGTGAGAAAACGATTCAACCGTTATTAAAGTGTATTTGTTGTGCTAAAGTGCTTTTCTTATTATGGCAGCTGTACACAATTATTTGTGTCTATTTCATCTCATCAAGGTCATCTTATTGGAGAGGTTCTAACAGCAGAGGGGTCTCACCCATCCCCTTTCAGCCCTAACTGCTTGGTAACAGATTTAACATCGCACACATAGGAAACCAGTTTTGTCCTAGTTAATCTGACAGGCTTACGGAGAAAAAATATTTGACCATATTGATTCAAAATATCATCGATTTGATACTAGATGGGTGCAGAAAAAGGCGAGTTCAGAACAGTGAGGAAAATCTTATTTTCCATGATATGGGCTCTTTAAAACACAGTGTTTCCATTATATAGAAAATGACTACCGCCGCTGGTTCAAAACTCTATGAAATGTCATGAAGACGCAATTACCCGAGTCTGCAGAGGGCTTTTAATTTGAAATATCGGATGCGAGAAGGGGAGACACGTGTCAGGACACGCCACGTAAGCTGATATATAAACTCAAAATAAACTCAAACAACTTGTAAACATATGGTTTGTCACATCTAAATCCTGCTGAAACCAAAATGCAAAAAAAGCATGATCCGAGAGGGTTTTTCATCCAATTAGCTGTTATCTCGCCTACAACGTGAGCCCATTATGATATTATAACAATGGTCCAGAGACAAGGTTTTAAAGGAAGAGGACAAAACACGGAGCACTGATGAGTCAACTGTGTGGTATAATACTTCTTGAGTCATAGTCAGAAACACCAGCACAATTCTGATGTGGCTATAATTGCAAAATAACAATTCACAGTCACTTTCGGGGCCACGACAAAGCCCATAAATGCGGTTAAGAACATGCCTGCAAATCTGTGTGACTACAGCTTTCTTTGAGCTAATGGGCTTACTCTTCACAGCATGCTGTGCCGCCGCTCACGTCACTGATGACATATCAGAACACATCTACTGGAGCCAATTACACAATTTCCAGCTCCGGCTGCTTGTTCTACGCAGTGGGCAATTTGTGCGAAATTGAAATTACCATAGTATGAAGGCACCGTTCTTTAAATCAATTCTCCTTCAATCCAATCCGCGCAATGAAAAATAACACAATAAGAGAAAGATGACAACCGCAATGAAGTAATATCAGTTCTTCGGAGAGATCCCAGGGACCATGTTTGCTTTCTCAAATGACAGAAGCAACGTGTGTACTGTGGCAGTGGCGGTCCTGTCGCATATCCCTCATTCTCCCCCTAGTTGTCAGGCAATCGACTCTTGATATTGCAGACATTTGTCAAAGAGCAGGTTGTCATCTCTTTAGACTGAGAAAAATATGGCTCTAAATGAAAAATTTATATTACTCTTTTCCTGTCATCTTTTCTTTTCTGTTCCACGCAGGCCAAAATATTAGCTCTGGCCAAAGCACAAACAAAACTGTGTCTGAATCATATGCAGTTTGTTTTAACGACAAAAGGCTAATTCGAGTTATACTCTAGGGCTTTGTGCGATACTGTAGTTTCATCTGCCTCAGAATTCATTTACCCTTACCGCACTTCTGTAATGCACAGTTTTAAATACATAATTAATGCACCTTATGCACAACCATGGCATTCTTAGTTTGAAAACAAGTGTTTCCAGCGGAAAACCTTGTACTTGCTACTCTTTCATCACCACTGTCAATAAGACTGATTGTGATTTAGTACTTACTCAAGCTCTGTGATCTCTCTTCCATGAAAGGTTTTATTAAAGGGCCTATATCATGAAAAAATAAAAAATAAAAAAAAAAGTTTGACTGTTAAAATTTCAAAACATACCAGTCACTTGTCAGTCCATGCAGTCTATATATGAAAACTAAGCTGCGAAAACAGCCTGTTTTGAATTTTCTATTTTTGAGTCTAAGGAAGTTTTGCCGCACCCATTCTCACTGACGTTATAAGGAGCGTTTCAGACCCGACGGGTTTCTGAATGACGCACAGTACAAGGCAGCCAGTCAGAACAGAGGTCATTTACATATAGTAATCTTAAAAGCACAGTAAACAGAAACTAAGGGATAACGATAGATGTTAAATTGGGGGGTTGTGATGGGGAGAAGGGAAAGGGGGTGTTATACTAAATTCAGTCAATGCTGCTAAATAAACTGAAAATTTGTTCTCTTTGTGGTTATAAAATTGGATTTTCACATTCAAATACAATTGTGGGAGACGTGGGAGTTCTATTTTTCCATCTTCCCCCATTGCCAGTGAGCATTACACTTCTTTACTTTAAAATCTCCCTACATTTGGGGGAGTAAAAGTATATATTGGAGAAAATGAGCAGAGCAGGAAGAGCTGAGCTGAGTAGGAAGAGTAATCCCAGCTTGTAGCAAGACGCTAAGAAAGTATTCAAAGGCACCTGATCAGGACGTGAAACTGCAGCATCACTCTCACCGTTTTCCCTGTTGAGGTGACGAGATAAAACTCAGCCCTGGCATTTGCTGCATGCGGTGTGCTGGAAATGGGCTGTGCTGGGCTAAATTACTCTTACAGTAGGGAGCAGATACTGTATCTGGGATGATTTGCCTCGCTCAATTAACGTTTCAACAGAGCAGCTGCTCGCAGATAACAACAAGGTGCTTTAGCATCACCCTAGGCAAGCAAAAAAAAAAAAAACAATAAATAAACAACTCACACGAGCACCCCGACTCCCGAAGACTGAAAAAAAAGGCCTTCCATCTTTAGGTTCTGGGCATGACAGTTCACATTATGTCTCAGCAAATGTTTGTACAATGCAAATATCAAATGTTTCTCAAAGGAATACCCATCATAGCTCGATGCAGAACTGTTTTTCTTCATTATTTAATGCTTTCTGAGACTTGTTTCTATGGTTTCACTGGATGTATATTACTGGAAATATCATCTTACGCATTTTAAAGGGCTCGTTTAACAGAAAGCTGAAGGTCTCTTGTCTTTTTTTCAAATAAGAGTTTCATGCAGTATGTAAACACTTGTAAATTTCAAACCACACCAATCCGTCCCTGGTTTATACAGTGCATATATGGAAATCCAGCTGCAAAACAACCTCAATGTTATAAAAACCAGCATGTTTACATATATTCAAGTATTCAGCCTACGGTTTAGGCCACTCATTAATGCTATTCATGGTGTTACGTGGTGTTTTAGACCAAACTGCTTTTTAAATGAGGGACAAAACAGAGAAGCCAACCAGATCACAGCTCGCTTACATATATCAGTCTTAAAAGCACAACAACAGTCTGTTTAATTGTAATGGTTAAAGAGAGGTTGGAAAATGGGTGTGTAAAAATGATTCATGCCTGGTTTTGGTATATAGACATACGTTGTAAAAGGATCTTCGGAGAAAAAAATGGAATACAGGAAAAAGGTGAGATATGGGCCCTTTAAATTATTTAAGGTAGCGCAAGCTAGCATAGTACAAGCAAACTATGTTGACGTAATGAGGTAAAACTTGATGTAGAGGTGACGACAGGGGAGGTGCAACATTGGGCCTTGGCTCTCACTCTCACACTCACACACACACACAGATCTGACTGAGCAGGAGGAGTCCTCACAGGCTCTCCAGCGGCTGGGACGCACTCCACTGCCTGCTTTCTGTGATCAATGCTGGCCGAGGCACGCGCTCGGCCCGTAATTAAGCACTGCCTGCTTGCCTACCACTGATCAATGCTAGCTACAACATTCCCTCAGACACACCCACTGGTGACATCATTCTCTCCCATGGCTGTTTCTGCAGAGCAGGACGCCAGCACGTAATCCTTTACATGCTCATGTAAACACACTGCCTCGCACACTCGGGTAAAAGTTCAGCGCTACACATCATTCTGTTCTACACACAGACAGTAGAGAAAGAGAGGGAAAAAAAGAATAAAGCATTTAGTCTATACACCCTGACTAAAACTCATCGGTCTTAATACCCCTGTAGACGCATGTGGAACCGCAGGCGACGAAACTGGCTCAGTCTGACTGTCTTGAACACATCCTGAGGAAAAAAAAAATCATCCTTTTTTTCCAAATTGGATGGATGTTAATTAAAAACTCCTCATAGTGCTAAAATGCTGGGTAACGTCTCCCAGAACACAGCTTGAGAGACATCTTAGGAAGTGTGGGATTTGCTCCCCTTTTTTCCACCAAATAAAATGAATGTGACTGAACTGAAGGCTCATTGCTCTGCAGTTAAGAGCATAAGAGACAGAGCTGAATGTTAATTCACCACAGCACTGGTACTGCCTGCTTTAATAAAGAGCTTCTATCAGTGTCTATGGCGTACAAAAAACACGCACACACGCGCACGCGCACACATACACACACTCACATATACCCTCTTATCTGACATTATTGTGACTCTGGGGACTAAAATGAGTTCCAGTGGCACCAAAAAAAAATCAATTGCTAAGCTAAAGCAAAAAGCAAGGAGGAAAAAAAAGGGAAAAATGAGAGTGAACAGGCAGTTACGACTGCAGAGACTGCTGGTGGCCGGCTCTGAGAGGAGTGCGCACAAATAAGAAAGCAGCGAGGGGATGGAGTCTCCGCTAACGACCCAGCTGTAGCTACAGCGGCGGCTGCTGAGCGGCAGCCATTAATGCTCTCTCTCCCCGTTTTGCTCCCACCGATGCGGGCTTACACGCACCGCTGCGCCCGTGCCAGCCTCCGCCGCCTCACATCTTTTATTTTCCCGGCTAAACAGCGACGACACTGAGCATTAGCATAACTCAGTCTCCCCACCAGTGAAAAACAATCTAGTTGTCAGGTCCTAAAGTGCAAGGCAGGCTAAAAAAGGGTGTATTAGAAGATGTGCGGTGTGGTGCTGAGCTGAGCTGAGCTGAGCTGAGCCAAGCCGAGCTGGGGGGCAGCCAATTACTGGGCCAGGGTCTGAGCGGGAGAAAAGAGCCTCGCCGGCCAAATGGGAGGGGAAAAAAAGTGGGTGAGAGACAGAAGGAGAGTGGAGAGAGTAAGAGACAAGCAAGAGCATGGAGGAGAATTAGGAAGGAAGAGAGTGAGAGAGCTTTCTCCTGACAAAAAAGGGTAGCAGACAGTCTGGGGAGAAAGGGGGAAAGAAAGAGAAGAAGAAGAAGAAGAGGAAGAGTGGAGAGCTGTAGAAGGAAGGGAGACAGCGAAGGGCATTTTCTGCTTATGCTTGCCACCCACTCAAAAGGGGATTCTTTTATTAGGAAGAGCAAGCAGGACAGGGATGAACGACACCAGGAGATTTGCTCTTAACTTTGCTGGGCCTGCACACCGCAAACAAGGATGGCTTCAAAGGTTCTGCCTGAACCAAGACCTTCTTGTCACCATTGTCTAGAAAGCCGACAGAAAATGGGCTGCGCTCTTGCCCCGACAAGTTGCAATGAGAAACCTATCCAACCAGACACACTGTGCCCTCGCCTGTTGTCAACGAGCCTGCTGTGATCCTTCAGAACAAGCCTGTACTGTTTTGCGGTTTCGCTAACGCCAACGTGTCCTCATAGCCGCCCACGGCCCGCCAGGCCCGAAAAGGCTGCTGCTTCGCTTTTGCCGAGGGCACAAAAGTGTGTCTGACCAAAGTTCTGGTGAGGAAAATATATTTCTACGGGCGGGCGGGAGACGGGACTGCTGATCCTCAGATTATCACTGAAGCTGCTCCTGAAGCAGATTGTTTAGGAGCTTTAACAATATCAGTCATGCTAGCTTGCGCCAGTCTCACCCCGGAGACAGGAGAGGGTCATGAAACTTGAGAGGGCTGACAAAAACAAATCTCAAATCAATATCTTCTGTGACACAAGACTCTCTCTCTCTCCCCCTCAGTCTCTCCCTCTTTTGCTCTCTCTCTCTCTCTCTCCCCTGCCCGTGTGCTTGCTGAGTGAGTGACACTCTTTACTTTTAATTGTTTCCTTCCTCAGTGAGGTGCAGCCGCAAAGCTAGAGAAACAGTGCACATTCATCACACAAGCCTGTTCAATCTCCAAAGCCCTTCTGTTCTCCTCCTGCAGGCAGGATTACTATTATGGATGTTGTAAAATATTAAAAACATGTTTTATCAATTCAGGCAAGTTAAATGGTGCGAATATAATCTTTTCCATATTCAGAGTGCAATCTTTGGTCTAGATATGAAAGCGGTATGTTAATTCGACGCATCAACACTAACACCAACACATAAGGCTGTAAAACATTTCCCTACAGTCTGCATGCAAAGTCACCTGACATTAGAACAGATGGCTGTTGTAAAATCACTCTCAACTGCGGTATTGATCCATTCAATACTAATCTAATAAAGCAGGCCTCCTGTGACCAAAGGGCCAAAGAAATGAATTGAAATAATAATCAGGGCTCTATCGTGGTGAAACTCTTTTTCGAATCAATCTGTCAGAAATGCAAGACTACGAATGTAATGAAATGAGATAAAACAACCGGGCCCCTCCTTCCAATATTATGATCAAACCTGAATCCTTTTCAGCACTGAAATTCTAGAGCACTGAAATTCTTTTCCACAAACACACCCCAGCACTTGCCTTGCTGGAGAGCTGCAGCCGTCAGGCTATTTGTTAGCAGTCAGCCATTCCACACAGCTACTGAGCTCCACTATCACAGCTCAACTGATGAACTCAATTTAAACTAAGACCTGGCAGGCCCAGTCACTCCTCACACAGGCGTGTGCTTTCCAGAGATTGTGCAGTGATCTAAATTTAACCAAGCTATATTCTGAGGATGTCACTGGGAGACGCTATACTGTCACAGTGTTTACACAATAGAAACATTGAACGTTTCTCAATGGGATCAATTCACAGCTTGATAGGCAATTCTAACTCTTGATTATTTCATGCTTCCTTAAAGTTGTTAATAATGTCATCTACCAAAAAAAAAAAAAACATTTTATGTATGGATTATACTATAGGTATTTTTAGGACCAATACCAATCAAGGAGATTGATAACTGATATTTGGATATTTGGATTTTGCAGTAAAGATCAACTAAAAGAGAACTTTTCAAGATTATCTTAAAACAAAAAGTAAAGGGAACCTCCAGTAGCATTTCTTATAAAACGTAGATGAGTAAGTAGAGTAAAAATAAATTAAACTAATTAAACTTAAATTTGTGCTGAAATTTGAGTCTAAATTAGTAGTCCCAATCCAGCAGCACAATACTGTTTTGCGGAAAACAGAGCTGCTCAGCATGCTCTCCAGTGAGACGGCTTCTGTCCCTGCAGAGACTTCACTGAAGACGTGTAACCAGTCAGATAGAGCTGTGGGCAGGACATTGCTCTAAACCACATAGTGGTGACTACAGACAGAAAGAGGCAGCTGCATTTTTTTAGTAATTTATATCATCAGCAATCAGATTAAAAAAACTAACAATACCAAACGTAAAAATGATAATCAACCAGTCTGATAATCATGCAACCCACTTGTTGAAACAGTACAAGCAAACCGTGATAAGGGAATGTGAATAAGGCGAAACCATGCACTGACAACTACATTAACTCCTTTTCATAGCAAACTAGCAAATCAATATTTATAAAAGAGTTTTTATTGTGCTTAAAGTTTTTTTTTTATGTACTGTGGCCCTTATGAAGAAAGCTGCATTTGTGTCCCTTTTATCTTGGCACGACTGTCTTAGTGGAGAATTATTTTCACAGTAGTTCTCAACACTGCCCATTGCTAGTTATCCTAGTTAGTGTGATGACAGTGTTATAGGGAAAAACTTATTTTATTAAATTTATTAAGAATATTCAAGCCAATTTCCATTTTACCAGCAAACATGGTCAGTGGGAGGCCTAGACACACTACTCAAACACATTATGTTCCAAAAATGCATATAAATTGGTGTGCCCGTCAGGAGGCTGTCTCATGAAGTATGTCTTGTTTGGACGGGGTTCTTCAATACAATTCAGCTTCACAAAAACTAACAAATGGAACCGCTGTGATCTTGTTTTACAATGGCAGTTAACTTTCTCTGTTTACCCAGGTTTAGATCCTCAAACTCTCTGCATGTGCACATGAAAGTGACATGTATGAGGAACAGCCAGTCCCATGAAACATAAGGAGGAGCTGAGTGGCTAATCTTTCTTAAAAAAGTGAAAGGAAATCACACCATATGTAGTATGGTTTGGCTTCCTCGGCTGAAATGGAATATTTTTTCGGAAAAAAAAAAAAAGTGAAAGAAACAGAAGCGTACCAGAAAGGAACAGAAGGGTTTGCCTCGGAAGGCTTTCTCCGATTGGTAAGAGGCTCAGCCTGATTGGTCCGAGAGCCGTTTATGAGCTGAAATCCTGCCCTGGAGCAGTTAGGCAGCAGCAAAAGTTGCCATGGTGATGAAGCCTACAAAATCCAGGGTTAAATCAAACTAAGCTTAAAGTTAGTCGGCCTAGTAAGAAATCTCGCTTCATGAGACAGCCCCCTGGTATTTCTGGTCAGTCAGTCGTGCAGTCTTTTCAAATCAAATGCTGTTGCCTTGCCGCTGTGCTTTTATTAGTGTTTTAGCTGCTGCTACTTCCTTCATATTTAAAGTGAAACTGACACCTTTTGGGGCTGAAAACTACTTTACTGTCAGCACTAGTATTCTCCTGGCGTCCGCCAAATCCAGATTCATCCATCAGACTGCCAGATAGTGAAGTGTGATCCACCATTCCAGAGGACACATTTCTACTGCTTCAGAGTCCAGTGCCAGCCTGCTTTACAGCACTTCAGCCGACGCTTGGCATTGCCCATAGTAATCTGAGGCTTGTGTGGAGTTGTTTGGCCAAGGAAACCCACTTCATTAAGCTCCTCACACAGTTCTTGTGCTGATATATCTTCCAGGGGTGGTTTGGAACTCTGTAGTGAGTGATGCAACAGAGGATCCCCACTACAGTCTTCAGCACTCTGCAACCCCACTCTGTGAATTTGGGTGGTCTACAGCTTTGCGGCTGAGTTGTCTTTGCTCCTAGATGCCTCCATTTCACAATACTAGCACAAACAGCCAGCTAACCTAACGGAGCAGAAATTTCACAAGGAGGCATCCTATGATAATGCCACTTTTAAAGACACCAAGTCCTTCAGTACTACCCTTTCTTCTACCAGTGTTTGTCTGTGGAGATGGCATGACTATGTGCTTGATTTTATACACCTGTTAGCAATAAGTGTGGCCTAAACACCTGAACTCAATATTTAGGAGGGGGGGTCCACATACATTTGGCCATATAGTGTAGACCAACATGGCAAATCTGGCCATGTTAATGAGATCAACTTCCAGGTTATCAGCATGACCTGCCCATATTGGCAGTGCACTTAAAGCAGGGAGAAAGAACAAGCAAATGAGACATGCAAGCAATCGTGCAATCATTTAGTACATTAAGGCTACAAGCAAATGATGGACATTAAAGAGATGCTGACCAGGAAGAACTGGTCAATATCAGCATGTATCGACCACAAAACAATTCTCTTTTGTCCTCATGTATAAATAATGCTAGACTTAATTCTCCAGTCAAAATCGGACAAAATCTCCACCCCATCATTAAATCAAAGACGAATCATCAATGTGGCTTTATTCTTTAACAGATGTTGCAGTGGGGTCTAACGATTGTCTGGATAAAGATGAATCCCAAGGCTATACCATTATTAGTCTACCCAGACAGAGAGTCGCTCCAGATTGTGATAAACCCTGCTAATGAAGAGTGAAAAAAAAATCTTGGCTGAACTGCAATAACAGGAACAGCCCCCTCTAACAAGTTGCAATGGCCATCTAAATCACATGCTGACAATCAGAGGCAATCAGTAAGGGTGCAGAGCTGTGGCTTCTCTAGCATTAGGCAGTCCTGAGACATGCATGTCCTTTCGTACACAAAATAAAAATTTCAACATGTGTAGGGTTCGCTGCCATGTCCCCTCCCAGCAATTGAAATCAGCCGAGACTCCTTGATGGGTATTTTGCTTGGCTTTGATTGCACCAGATTTGACTCATGATTAGTGTTATCTTTTTAGATCACAAGCTCATCTATAACTAGCAGTGGCTTTTGGGAAGATGGGCATCACAATGTCAAAAGCCATGGCAGAACTAAGATACAAACCATCACCCTTAAAGCAAATTAGCCCCAGAATGTAATTAAAGTGATGACCTGTCAGTCAAAGGCAGAGTGGTTGAAAGTAAGGGTAGTGCAATATGAGAAATTTAAAATATCACGAAATTTTAGACACTCTCACTATTCACTATCATTATATTTAGTTTTCTGAGGTTTGGTGATTTGGAACAGACAAAAAAGAACCAGTAACGCCATGTTTTAAAAAATACAATAAAATGAATATAGTGATTTATTCATGGGTTCACATACAGTATACTAAATGCAGTTGACCATGCCTAACTATCCTCACCTTATAATGGCACATGCAGACAATCAGTGTTCTTTAAGTAATGGTGACATCCACAATATGCTCAGGAAAACATATTGTGACATTGTGAGCATAATTTAGCATGGTAGCATTGAATATGGTGATACGGCCCTTTCCTACTCTGAAAAAATAGTGCTTTGAATTTATTTGACTCAAATGTGTAAGTCAGCGTACAAGAAAAAACATGACATCAACACAATGATTCCCCAAACTGAGTACATGAAAGGGAATTTGTATTTAATTCAAATGAAACCAACAGACACTTTTGAATCAAGTACTTTTAAAGTTTTAGAATCAATTAGAAACTAATAAGTCTTTGAAACAGCTACAGATATTATGTTCACAAAATATATCACAAGCAGATTTATTAATCACCAACTGATGGGATAAAAGTATTATTTATTTCTGGTTTCAAATTATAATGCTCAGCTAAAGTGCAATGAGGGAGACAGAAAAAGAATTAATTAGTCAGTTAAAAACTTTCATTCATTGTAGTGATTTATATAGTTAATATAAAGCACTTAGTGTTAGTAGCTAGCATCTTTAGCTTCTTAGACCTGTCTTACACTTACTGCACTTGGACTGTTTTGTAATTTGTTTCAAAATGTAAAAAGTAAAATGATCAATGATGTCAGAAATTGGTACTGGCATCGGCGAAGACTAAAGGTGGCATGATCCTGCTTTTTTAATACCGTCAGTGATATTAAAATACCAATACTGACACTGATCCTTTATTTCTTCTTTAAAAACTGAAGAAATACACAACTAGCAACATGACAGCACACAGTGTGAGCGTGTGCTATTTCAGGCCGGATTTGGTACAGATTGGATTCATTCTTTGTCCCTCCGATTTCCAATACAGCATTTTCTGCTGATTTTGTCCCAACACTGATACCTAGCATTGGATAGGTGCCACCTCTAGACAGGACAACAAGTTACGTCAATCAATCAATCAATCATTACTGCCCTTACAACTCTATATCATTGCCTCCGTAACTGTCCTGTGAATGGGTGGGTTTCTTTGGACCATGTAACCATATATAAGACAAAAGAGTAAATACAACACAGCTGAGGTGACTAATCATTTTGTAACAGCTGAGCTTCAGAGGCCAAAATTTTAAGGCATGAAAAGGCTGATGGGACAAAAGAGCATAAATACCTGCTTTTATCAGATTTTCCATTCAAAGACTAAATGTCCTTAATACAACTGCTGCACTTAACTAGTAGAGTGACAGTGTGAATGGTTTCTTTTGGCCTTTCCTAAATTCATTAGTTAAACAAGGCGCACTTTGTTTTGACCTCAGATAATAGCAATCAGCTGTAAGTTACACAAAATAAATGCGGAAACTGGAAACTGGCCTCAATCAGAAACGCTGGAGAAATTGAAATCAGGGCCTTAATTTAGCTGAAGTGGCTGCATCAAACTGAAGAGAAGAAAAAAAAGCACTCCTTATGTGTTTTCAGCCTCAGCCAAACTCAACCATCCATGAAAAACCCATCTCAGGGAGAGAGGAGGTGAGGGCCTGAGAGCATGCACACGCGCACACACACACACACACACACACACACACACACACACACACACACACACACACACACACACACACACA
>JBBPCZ010000142.1:27320557-27333193 GCA_037974445.1 Brycinus macrolepidotus | reverse complement strand
CACACACACACACACACACACACACACACACACACACACACACACACACACACACACACACACACACACACTTACTTCAGACAGTAAAAGGACATGCTGCCAGATCCTCACTAAAGCCTTTTATCCTTATCATAACTACTTCCACAATTACTCACATGAGTGGTTTACCTGCTTCCGCCAGGGCGCGCTGCATTTTACTGTCCTAGTGATACAAAAACCTCTGGGCAGCGCACATTAACTGGGCCGCCAGACACAGCCACACTGAGCGGTTACATCATGCCGCATGCAAGAGAGTGTGTGTGTGTGAGGGAGCATGGGATGGAGAGGGGGATGCTACACAGCCTGTCATGGCTTCAAGCAAGCACGCGCGCGAAACAGCAGCTTCTGCCATTTACGTTACGTTGCGGCGAAAGAGTGTTCATTAAAACGCAGCGCTCTGAAGCAGTAAAGATTTACTCAATGGAAAGAGCCTAATGAGTGAATAGCATAATAGCATAAGAAGAGATGGCTGATCTGTCTGCCTTTTCAAAATTACACCAAACATAAACACACTTAATTACACAGATCAAGAAAGTCTCCTGGAGTGGTAGGAGCGCCACTAAAGTGCTTATTAAGCATGGAGACGGTGCTACTCCTTGAGCAATCAACGCTATACGCCGCATCAGCATACATTAATACACGCAATTGATCTAAAGGCAAACAGCTTTTTCTTTACGACGCTCAAATAAAACACTTATTTTAGATTCGAAATACGATGAACGGTCATTTTTAACAAATCACCAGCAATCCACTGGGGCCGTGCTTACCCCGCAATACAGACAGCATGAAAAAAAGTCTACACTTTTAGATGGATGGTAGCAACAACTTTTAAAAGGTCAATGTTGTAGTGGACAGAAGCATTTAGCGTGAGAGTCGGGCGTAATGGGGTCTTTATGGCCTGGTCTAGTTTACGGTCATTCTTAGTAAATGGCAACTCTTGTGATATTGATAGCATGCTCCTGTCAAGAAGACACTTTGAGATTGGAAAAAAAAAAATATATAGAAAGCTCTGGGAGGAAATCCCAGTGGAGAAGGAGGAAGATAAATGAAATCAAGAAGTAAATAAATGAATCGATGAATTAATAATAGATCAGCCAGCAAGTGGCCCCTTCGAGCAATGCCACGGATGCAATATTAATAACCAGCTCTTACTGTTCATCTCTGTGTCATCACTGACACCCTTAGGAGGAGCATGCCCGGAATAACACACGGCTGATCTGTACATTCGATCCGGATTACGAATTTTCTTCAGTCCTTCAGGAGGCAGAGAGAGAGAGAGTGTAGAAGATAAAAAAGAGACTAGGAAAACTGCACAATTCCAGCTGCAACAACATGTTAACAGTGAGACTTTGGACATTTTCCCCATGCACACAGACAGAGCGGTTAGTGTGGTTAGCATTAGCAGCGGCGGGTTGGTTAGGTAAACATACCCAGTATCACCATTAGTAGGGTCTAGTTTAGGGACCACAATTTTCACAATTCCCATGTAATTCGATGGCTGAGATCAAAGTCATCCTGAGTGCTCTGATGAGAAATGGAGCATTGTAGAGAAAATTGCTGACTTTCTTTGCAGTGGTAGTGATAGGAACCAGCCGTCCACAATGCATATAAAGCTATTGTAATTACTGTCCAAAATGAACAACGAACCAACACTGTTTTACCTAACAACACACACCTGTGCCATGAATAAACCCAAAGCTTATCTCAATATTATTATAAAACAATAACTCAGGCATCAGCTTTTCGTACCCATTTCATGTTATAACTCTCTGTAAGGGAGCTTTTAGAGTTGTGAAACTCTTCAGATGTCTGGTTCCCATCACCACCACAACCATCTTCTGATATGAATTGGTGTGTTGTGGGGAAACTTACTGACTTTTTTTACAGAAATGGTGGTAGGAACCAGGGCTTAAAATGTCTACAATGCAGATGTAGACCATTTATTTAAAAACCATCAGAGAACCTACATATTTCCTCTAAGTTTTCATATGTAATGTTGATAATGGTAAAATAGTGGTGAATCTGAAATTATACGTTTTGTCTAGGGATTATATGTCTTACAACACCCCGCATGTACTTCTTCACTTTTAATGGAATGGAAAACAAACTCTTGGGCATTGTGCCATTTATTCTTAGACATTTAATGTAATAACTGGCTGTGATGAAGTTATTAGAGGTGTTAAATTCTTTGAACACCTGGTTTCTGTCACCACCACTGTGAACAATTCTGACTTGGTACGTTTTTGTACAACAGAGCATTTCGCACCAAATCACACTTTGTTTACATCTTTAATAAGTAACTTTAACTTTACTGAGTGATTTGATTGTCACATGTCAGCTGTGAATTGTTAAATAGTTGTTAAAAGGTCTTAAATAATACAAGGTTTTTTTTTTTAAGTTAACTGTTTAGCCTGTAATGCCAAAAGAAAGCTAAGCTTCTTGTGACTTTGTAGCTTTGTAGTCTCTATAAAGGCTGGTGTGAGAGTATCTGTTCATTATAGTACAAAACAAGCTTCATGAATATCAATGTTTTTCCAATCAGATTTCAGGCCCCAGTGAATCCCTCCCATGAACAAGGCCATGCATCCATCCCATTCACGCCCATCTTCATGCAGAGGAACACTCCTCACAGCCCAATCCGCTCTGTTCTGCCTTCAAGTTCGGCTGTGTCAAATTCCCTTCTCCCCACCAAGTCTGCACCCTCTTTTATCATGTACTTTCAGAGGGGCAGAAGGAATTACTTTGGCTTAAGTTGCTCCCTTGTGGTGAGGAAATGGGGAATTTTATTTTGCGAGCAGGGTTCTGGATCGGGCTTTGAGGCGCTACAAAAGCTATCTCTTTGATCTCCTAACAGAAGGAAGCATGTATGTTTTCATTAGCTGACGACATTACGGCAGAGCTGAACAGACGGCGTATATTATTTAGTGTTATTTAACCCAGTACATGGGTTACGACATTACTCACTCTCTAGAGTGAACTAGTGTCTTTCCAAAATAATCCAGCATCTACAATCAACCTCCTGTTTGGATTCGCAAACAAGGAAACTGAACCATTGACAAGTGAAATAAAAAGGAAAGAAATAAACTAATTTCAACAGAGAAAACAGAAATAGTGCAAGGTAAGGTCTGATCTGCTTTCTGGTGCTCAGGCAGAATGTGGAGAGAATGTTTAAAGTGATGCTCACTCTACCATCCTAGGATTTCCCATAATGCCAGATTGCTTGTGTGTTTGTTTTCTTTTCTCACCTCCCACTCAGTTTTGCTGATGCATCTTCGGGTGCACAAACAAATACTCACTCATTCCCCCTAATGAGCAGCGAAAGGGGCAGCAACAAAGCTCCATGGGGTTTTAGGGGTGTTGGATTGGGCCTAATTTTGCCTACAATTTGAGTAAACCGGGTTCATCTTTAAAGTCGATATGAAAGTTCTGTGGGTTTTAAGGGGTGCTGGATTGGGCCTAATTTAGCCTACAATTCAAGTAAAATGGGTTCATCTTCCAGACTAAGCTTACAGACCCGCCTATCCCTGCCACATTAGACCAACTTCAGTTATTAGACTTATAAATCTGTGTTTTCCCACTACGGCCTGACCAATGTGTGGTCTTCACAGCCAGTTCCAGTGTCAGACTGACGAAAACCACCTGATCCAGCTGCTGATAGTCAGATATTTTGTTAATGACGTGTAAAAAAAGTTTAACTCAAGACATTCAGACTGAATGAATAAATCCTATTGGCAAAAATTAATATAACTAATAGAGCTCGCTACTCTGTGCTCAAGGCAAACAACGTTAGTGCATTTCTGGTGTGCACTGGCTGGCTTCATGTTCAGTGATCACTAGATCACTACAGTGATCAGATCTTCCTTTAACAATCTGAACACAAAGTTTACACTGTAGCGGTGCGTTGCTTTGTGTTAGTCATTTGAATTAGATATATATTTATATTGGTTATTGTTTAGACTTTTCCATACTATTACGTGAGATAAAGATTCACATTTTCAGTAAACCAGTCAATATTTCATGCAACTAAGCTTTTGAGGAAAGCTCCATTCAGCTTCACTGTTAAATGGTGCAGTTCACATACAACAGATGGAGACCCTGCACTGGCCAGTATAACAGGATACAATGGAGAAAAAGGGGCTCCTTACGGAAAAAGAAAATCAATGTTTTCCAAAACAGAAGAAAAGTTTTACAAGGCTTAGCTGTGCACACACACTATGTCCAACACATTTTGAACAAATGTGGCCCAAAACACAAAAACTTTCTTTTTTGTGGCCCAAAACACAAAAAAAGATTCTTTCAGAAAAACAACTGAAACATGGCCCCCATCCTCCCACTCTTACCTCCCAGTAATCTCCCAAGATTACTGCTCCTAAGGTGTTTCTAATAACAATTCAATAATAAGGGGTCTAACTTAATCATCATACATAGAACAGTTTCTGTAGGATTAGTCTAGCTTAGGCTAATCGTACCTAAAGAAACTGCTGAAATGATATCTGGTAGTACGTTGAGGTGGTCTTTCTCAATAGTATAAATGCAGGAAGCACTGATGTAAGCTGTGTAGTAAAAAAAAAAAACAACAATGTTGTTAGAATTAATCTACCCTTTTCTTTAAGTAGTCTTATTTATGTTATGCAATCTTATTTAACTTTCACTGACTGTGCAAAAATAACAGTAATTGCTACTCAGACTGGTGGGATAAAACAGGCTCTCTCTACTGCTTTGTGTTGGGTGGACTAATGAGAGCAGCAGAAAGTCACACTTGTCTTGTAAACAAATAAATACAGGGCTCCCCAAATATTAGTAATACTGGTGGATTAAATGCCAGTACTAAAATTTAACTACAAGGATTAATATCGGCCAATAATATTGCTGAGTCGACACTAGCCAGGCCCTAATCTCCACATCCACTCTTAAATTAAAGATTCCTGGCTTCAGTGAACAGTTTTAAATTCTTGAATTGGTATAGAACCTTATGTGGAGGTTATTTAAACCCTAAAATCATTCCTCACACTTGCACCTCTTACTTATAAAACTGGTTCTCTCCAGTGAAAGGTTCATAAGATAACCTAAAGTGGTCCCCCCCCCCAATGAACTACACTGTAGAACCTTTTGTTAGACCTTTATGTTCTGAATGCACAGCAAAATCCGAGAGAGATCCTTTAAGGTTTTAATTTCTGTTTGAATGCTTTGCCTGTAAATAGACTGTATCCTTAAGTCTCTCAGTTTAACATGAAATTGGTTGTAATCACAGCACTCTTTACAGCCTTCATGCCATGCCTGGTTTCCTGAAGCACCAAATTCAGCTATTATTAATAACACGATAAAAAAAAAAACACTCAATTATTAAACGTCTAAATCTCTGGTTGTGTCTGCTGCTCTTATAAAGCCAGCAAGCTACTAAACCTTGTATTAAACACTGCTAGCAGGGCTCTTAAGAGGTGAGAAGGGTCAAACTGAGGGACAGGAGCACTCAGTGGGGCACAAGAGATATTACCCATGTTTCATAGCAGCCTCTAGCAAAGAACAGCCTGTCCTTATCTGCGAAAGAGAAAAAAAATCTGCAAAAAATACTGAAGCCCTGGAGAACAGTACTCTACACAAATGCTCCACTGCTTCAAGGACAAAAGGTTACGGGACAGACAATAATCGAAAGAGTGCAAAAAAAAATGAATTGCGTAAAACTTTACGCAACCCAGCCTCCGTTCTGCGGCCTAGAGCCCTGAAATGGCACAGTGCTATAGACACTATATTCAACACTAAAGCTCTTAAACTTGGTGAATCTATACAGCACTACGTTCATATATAGGCATGTGTAAGAGTGTGTGCGCGTGTGTGTCTATGTGTGTGTGTGTGTGTGTGTCACATGCTCCTCCTCCACACACTGACCTCAGAAGAACGGCAAAAATAACTCAACCTGCTCTGCGAGGGGAGTCTCAGCTCAGGCATTTTAAAAAGCAACCATAACGCATGGAGAGGAAGACAGAGCCCCAGTATGACACACACAGTACAAGCCGCCACGTGCTTGTTTGCATCTGTCACTAGCACAGCACAAGCTTAGCTAGCCGTCAGCCTTGTGATGCTTGAGTTCAGCACAGAAGTAGATGTCTCTTTATTCTAATGCTCTTGCTCTCTGTTGACATGCCACTCATATAGTAAAACATACATGTGCTGTGAGTGCTCAGCAAAGCTCAACACCACCCCCCTGTGGGCCGCCACATGTTCAGACCCACCGGCCTTTCCTCATGTCATTATTATTATTTCCTCAGTAAGGTCACAGCAGTGATTTATGGCCAGGGGGTTGTCACTGGGCAAGTTAAATTTAAAGTAACGTTCCACATGCATCTGCCTCATTCTGGTGTCTCCAGGATAACTGCCCTGATTCCTCTGCATGGATTTTGAAGCCCATCTAACACCGTCTGCCCAGGCTTTAACTTGAACTTGAGTCTTTTCCGCTGTCTAGTGGTCAAAAATCATGACAATAATTCATGTTTTCAGTAACAGTATGCAATAACACTACATGATTTCCCCTCAATTCTTTTTTTTTGGGGGGGGGGAAACTTTCTTTCAACTCAATGTCTCCACCCTGTGGCTGAAAAGAGGCATCCGGCCCAAATCTTCTTTTGGGTTTTACTTTAATGTTATGAAATAAATACTGGCCGAGGTCAACTTTATTCCAACACCTTCAAACCAGTGAGGATGAAACACACCCAATCTGCTGTCTTGTAGAAACCTGATACAAAACATCTGACCTACAAACACTGTTAGACTTATGGCTGATTATACTGTGGTCATTATTTTCAGTTCCATGATTGTCAGAAAAGTACTACCAGATCCACTAGACACCTGAATAAGGTGGGATAAAAGTCAAGTAAGATCAAACTGAGCAACTGGATTTACTATAACCCACACATTTTAGTGAAACACTGCCTGACTGACCCTGCCTCCTCCCCTTGAGATGACCCAGGGTGTCAACTCCAAAACACACACGTGTGAAGTTTTCCCTAAAAGAGAAACCCCCTGGCGCTTTGGATGAGCAGTTTTGTCACCAGAATGGTGTTGTGAGAGCCAGGGAAATGAAAGGTAGTGCAAGAGTCAGCAAGTTTGGCAATTCATGTCAATAGCTGAATGTCACTGGAAGCAGCCTGGCCTGGAGGAGCATCACTTTGGAAACAAGCCTGAAAAGTGGCACTGCCGATTCAAAAAGCAGCTCAGAAGAAGTGAGGAGCCCTGAAACCGGCTGGCAAAGCTACTCTGAGACTTTGCATCCTCAAAAGAGAGCCGGATCAAAAGTAGCACCTGAAGTCCTACTCTCCACCTGCCAACTCGCAGACAGTCCAAGAAGAGGCTGATAAATAAAAGAGAAGTTGGGGGGCTTGACTGCCATATTTGTCACCAAGTTTGCACACGCTGCTACAGACAGCTGGGGAGGTTTCAGACACGTTTTGTGCCCCCCCCCCCCCCCTCCTCTTTTTGTGTGTGTGTGTGTGTGTATTTAAATGCGTGATATACACTGCTGGCTAGGCTGGATAAGGGTGCCGTCTCGGTGGAGGAGCAGAGAGGGTGTTGAGGAGGAATCCTCCAGCCCTGTCCTCCTCTCAAGCCCCTCCGAGCCATGGCTCTCCTCTACCTGCTCCATCCTCTTCTCCCCTTCCTCCTCTCCCTCTCGGTCCTCCCCTCCACCCCTCTCTAACCACTGTCACAAAACGAATCCCCGTGTTTTTGCTCTCTTACCTTCCGGCTTGTTTTCGGCAGCCATTTCCCCTCCTCGCGCCACATCCTCCTCCTCCTCCTCCTCTTCGCGACCGTGGGTACCACGCGCGTGCACGTCGAGGACAGCGCGCGGAGGGCGGGGCCGGGGGCGGGGCGGGGCCTCGTGCCTCCCATTGGACGAAGGAGCATGACGGCACGCCCCCTTCCAGAGCGTCTCCTGCTGTGATTGGTAAGAGGCGAGACGTTCGGACAAGGCCACGCCTCCAGAGGAGAACGGGCCAATCACAATGGAGCTAAAAGAGGGCGGGGGTTAAAAACAAGCCCTGGGAGAGTATTACGTAGAAAGGAGGGATGAAGGAGGCTCCGTTTGAAACCGGTGGAGGGAGGGAGGGGACTCATGTCACAGAGAGAGAGGGAGAGAGAGACAGAGAGAGAGAGGGAGAGAGGAAGAGAGAGAGAGGAAGAGAGCGAGAGAGAAAGAAGGAGAAAGAGAGAGGCAGGGAGAGAGAAAGAGAGGGAGAGAGAAAAAGACAGAAAGAGGGAGAGAGAGAGAAAGAGGGAGAGAGAGAGAGAAAGACAGAGAGAGAGAGAGAGAAAGAGGGAGAGAGAGAGAAAGACAGAGAGAGGGAGAGAGAAAGACAGAGGGAGAGAGAGAGAGAGAGAGAGAGAGAAAGAGGGAGAGGGAGACAGAGAGAGACAGAGAGGGGATGCTCTATTGCATGGTATTATTTCTGCTAAAAGAGCCGCAAGAGAAATAAATAAAAGGCAAAACAGACAGAGATAATTGATAGAGGGAGAGAGAGATAGGGAGACAATACAGAGAAAAAAGCAGAGGGGGAGGAGAAAGAGCAATGCCCTGTTATGTGATGATGGTGCTGAAAACACACCTAAAGAGAGAAACAAAATATGAATATATATATATGTATATATGGAGAGAGAGAGAGAGAGTAAGGGGGGTTCATAAGGGCCCACACAGGTTAGACTTCACATTTTAATGAAAGTAGAATAAAGCATGTCTATATGCAGAGAAAGACAGAAAGACAAAAAAGAACACACTGTAACCCAGTGGTGCTGAAAGGACAGCTCCAGTCTGTCATAGAATGAGAGAGAAAGAGAGAGTAAAAAAAATACACAGGTTTTGAAAGATAGAAAGAGAAAAAAGAAAGGGAGAGGCTAAATTGTATGGTGAAGAATGTAGTGTAAATGTAAATGTATATACTGGCATAGCCAAAGAGAGAAACAAAAAGTGAGAGAGAAGGCAATATGTGGTAGTGGTGCTGAAAGGACAGCTCCAGCAGACTGTACTAATATCAGCACGATTAAATGAAAGAATGAAAGCGAGAGAGAGAGAAAGAGAAAGAGAGACAGAGAGAGAGAGGGTTTGACAGAGAAGAGTTAAAGAGAAAGAGAGGGGTGAGAGTGCTGTTGAAAAACAAAGGAGGATGTGAGAGAAAGAGCAAACAGAGGGACAAAGAGACAGAGAGAGAGGGAGAGAGAGAGAAGAAAAAGAGGAGCTAGGAAAGAGAGAGAAAGAAAACAGTGTGATGGTGATGAAAAGGAGAGAAACAGAGAGACAGAGAGAGAGAGGGAGAGAAATAGAGGAGCTAGAAAAGAGAGGGATAGAAAAGAGTGTGATGGTGAGAGAGAGAGAGAGAGAGAGAGAGAGAGAGAGAAATAGAGAGCTAGAAAAGAGAGGGATAGAAAAGACAGTGTGATGGTGAGAGAGAGAGAGAGAGAGAGAGAGAGAGAGAGAAATAGAGGAGCTAGAAAAGAGAGGGATAGAAAAGACAGTGTGATGGTGATAAAGAGAGAGAGAGAGAGAGAGAGAGAGAGAGAGAGAAATAGAGGCGCTAGAAAAGAGAGGGATAAAAAAGACAGTGTGATGGTGATAGAGAGAGAGAGAGAGAGAGAGAGAGAGATAGAAATAGAGGAGCTAGGAAAGAGAGGGATAGAAAAGACAGTTTGATGGTGGTACAGAGAGAGAGAGAGAGAGAGAGAGACAGAGAAATAAAAAAGTAGTGGGGTTTGGTAGTGCTGAAAGTACAGCTATGGTTTGAACTCAGAAAAAGAGGAAAAGAAAAGAGAGCAAAACTTTGCAGATGAAAGTTTTGAAGACTGTACTATTACTCGGTGATAAAAGACTCATTTAAATGAAGCTGCACTGTGTCCCTTTGAATTCTCTTCAGAACTCTTATTTAAGCTAAAAAGCCCACAGTTGCTCTGGGATGGGTGTGAGGCTGGGTAGAGAACTTCAGATCCATCTGGCCAGGTCAGCTGATCCATGAGGCTATACATCCTCCTTAAAGTGTCCGAAAAGCCTTACTAATGCATATGTTTTGAATATATTCATGGCATAATACACTGGCAAATTAATGAACATTCTTTAATTGCATAAGCTCATAGATAATGGATTAAATGTTTCTTTGCCTGTAGCAAAAACAGACCAGCAAACGGCACCATTAAAATATAATCCTTATTGCTTGCAGTCGATTGATAGTATGGAAGTGCTTTCCAAACCATGACCTTTTAACAGGCAGAAGAAAAGGCCTGACAATTGAAAAAATGTAGCTCATCTCACAAATGCAGAACATTTACTGTCATCATACTTTGATGGCCACATCTGTGTGTGCGTGAAATCCACACCTGCATGATAAAATGATAAAATAAAATAAAAAATATTTCTGACATAAATTAATGACAAATAAATTAATTGAATTTAAGTAATAAATTTTTTTTTTAATCTGACATAAAACACAAACACACACACATGTATGTACACACACTCACATATGTACACACATAAATACACATGTTCAAACATACACATATGTACACACAAACACACACACACAAACTCACCCCCCCACACACACACACAAACATACACACACACACACACAGAAAGAGAGACAGAAACTCACCAGTCTGACAGTTTTATGCATGGAAAGGGTGTGTTTGTCTGATATTCAAACTCATCTTGCATTTATAACTGGGGAAATGTTAAACCCTGCATGGGACAGTTAACATTCAATATCTTTTGATCCTAGCATAACACTGAAACCCTCATAGACAAGCTCACAGCTGTGTTCATTTCTGGTCTAAACGGGTGAAAAATATAATACATCGCCTCATTTTTTTCACCGATGGTTTGTATAATTTGCTGTGGCAGTTTCTCACACATCTAACCTTCACTAAGGTAGGAGCATGACAACAAAAGTGTAAAAAAGTGCCCATTTTTGTCATACATGAACACACCACAGCACACAGTGTGAACGGCACAAAATTCTTCTCATTCACCCTGGTTTACAGAGGTCTCCGTTTACTTCACATGTTCAAAACAAGGTAAATTAATCATTTGTAGAGCGCAGTATGAGGTGGCCATCATCATCAGGAGGTGGTAACACTGGTTGGTTGATTTGTTCATACACCTGGTCTGAGCCAAGTCATTCTCACAAGTAGCAGAGCAGAACCAGAGGGGTTGCTGCAGAACAGTGTTAAAAGTTATTACAACAAAGCAACAGATTTGCGTTTTTCGCGGAAAAAGTTGTTTTTTTGGTTTAATTACTCCTTAAAGGAGAATTCCACTGATATTTAAAAAACATAAATTGATAATTCATATGTTATCATTTTGGGGTGCGGGTTCTATACAGTGGGAATGAGTTTAACCAGGGGTTGTGATGTCTAAAACACAGATAAAGCTGTTTTTATTGACTATCCAAAACACAAGAGGATGGTGACTGTTTTTTTAAATTATGCTTTAGCCCAAACATTTAATGTAAAACCTTCCAAAAACATCTTGGCCATCAGAAAACATCATCATAACCATTTCTGTAATGGTGCACCGTTATGTAGCTTTTAGAGGCACTAAATGCTTCATACGCCTGGTTCCCATCACCCCTAATGAGAACAGTTTTGACTCTGTTTGTCTAGAACGGAGCATTTCACATCATTCCACTCTAAACGACTGCTTTCATCCTAACCATTGAATAATGGAGAAACTATCAGTTTACTTTCTGTAAGAGGAAATTCAAATCTGCTGATTAACTGGCTGACATCTGCGTTTAATCATTTGCTCTTCATTTATTCTTGCAACAAAGGTCTATTAATGGAGCCAATAAATCTTGTCCATGTGTGTTATATTTAGCAAGAGTATAGTGCTCCATAATTTTGCTAAATCAGGGAGTGGCTAGGTACACCAGCATTAGACCTAATGCATATCTTAACATGCATAAGTGCAGGCCTTCGTAAGTTCTATGCAGCTGAAGCTCTCCGAGGAGTTAAGAATTAGATGGGAAAGTACCAAGCTAAGCATTCAGGCTTTTTGAGTGCATTCTGTTCAGGACTGAGGGCATGGATATGAATAAAGCACACACAGAAGAACTTCGTGAGCTTTGTCTCATTTCTGTCTAGAATAGTTTTCACTACTGATATTCCACAGAGGTTTGTCCTTATGTGACCCTGCGGGGGAAAACTTTGTTTATGTCTGGGAACATCATGATTTGGATTTGTTTAAGAATTAAGTTTCAAAGTTGATTTCAATGTGTGATATGTTTTAACACTTATCAAGCTTATGAAAACTGCTGAATATATTTGAATAATGAAACATTAAGATCAGAAGAGAGCCCTTTTCTTGAACACTGTCCATTATGGTTCTGCTGTGGCTTCTCTTATAGACATCAGTCTGTGTTGACTGACAAATGTAAGTTAATAAGTAGGTCCAGCTTATCCTGTTTTGGCAATGGGAGCACAAATGTGCAACTTAGAACCAACAGGCACTATGAGCCAGTCAGCCACAACATTAAAACCACTGACGTTTACGTTTACGGCATTTAGCAGACGCTCTTATCCAGAGCGACGTACATCGGTGCTTTAGTAATCCACATCTGT
>JBBPCZ010000142.1:27307182-27320457 GCA_037974445.1 Brycinus macrolepidotus | reverse complement strand
ACAAGTGGGAAATTTGCATTGTCACGGCAGAAAGTGGACAGTACAAGATAAGAGCAGCAAAAATGAAAAATAATAGAATAAAAACTATACCAGCAGTACAGTATAAAAAGTACACTATACAAACAACCTGGAAATATAAATATGGATGAGTGTATTGAAAAATATAAATGTATATATAACTTAGATAAATATATGTATGTATGCACACATAGAGTATATGTATGTATACATGTACAGAGTGGATATATAAATATATGTAGAACATTGTGGATATATATGGACAGGCATGCAATGGAATGACAGGCATTGACAAGAACAGCAATAATATACCAGAAGAATTGCACATTATAAGTGAAAAACATTGATTATCTCATTACATTGACACTTGACATGGGGAGGGATTTACTATGCAGCAAAAGAACAGCACATTCTTGATGTTGATGTGTTGCAATTAGAAAAAACTGAGGATCTGAGCAACTTTGACAGGGGCCAAAATTGAGATGGCACCAGAATGCACTATGGGAAGAAGGCAAATCAATAGAGGCAGTGTGATTCTCTGGGAAACTTTATGTTGAGTCATTCCTGTTGATGTTAATTTGACACCACCTACCTCAACATAGCTGCAGACCAAGTACACTGCTTTATGGCAACTGTATTTCGTAAAGTGGCCTCTTTCAGCAGGAGACAGTGTGTCCGGCCACACTGCAGAAAATGTTCAGGGACAGTTTGAGGAACAAGACAAAAAGTTCAAGATGTTGAGTGGGCTCCAAATTTCCCAGATCTCAATCTGATCAAGCGTCTGTGGGATGTGCTGGACTAGTCTGATCCATGGAGGCCCCGCCTCAACTTACAGGACTTAAAGGATCTGCCGCTATCGTCTTGGTGCCAGATACCAAAGCACACTTGCAGAGGTCTTGTGGAGTCCATGCCTTGATAGGTGAGTACTGTTTTGGCAGCACATGGGGGAACTACACAATATTAGGCAGGGAATTCTACTTTATATAACTACTTTATAGCACAACCATTGCAGGTGTTTAATTGGGCACCTGCAGCTTATATTACCTCCATAACAAAATGTTGCTGATTCATATTTTAGCACTCAGTTTTAATTATTTTGGGGTTTTTTTTCAGTCCGCAATATGTTAAACTCCATGAATAAATTGAAATGGTGCACTAAAAATACATAAGTAATATGTAATACAAATAAAACATATTGAACAAATAATATAAAAAAACCCCAATATATTGTGATTTGATGTGTGTATGTGTGTGTGTGTGTGTGTGTTTGCCTAAACATTTCCAAACCTCTCCTTAAGAGAGCACAAAGTATTAACAGTCACTGTACAATGCCTAGTTTATCTCATCGCTCCTTTTTATTAAATTAAGTCCTGTGTGCTACTGATGAAACTGAGCCTTGCAATGGCTGGAGGGCAGTTTTGGTAACATCAGTGATCATAATTCTGCCAACCTCAAGTTTTGGTTCATATCAAACAACATCAGAAGGAATGGTTTTAAGAAGCCAGAGAAATATCTGAGATTGAAAGAGAACGCAGAATGTGCAAGTTTAAAATCAAAGTCCTAATAATGACAAGCATTAGGTCATGATCTCTAAAATGGAATAGGAGCTTCAAAAGATTTCAGGATTGACAACAACGTACTGATCTCAGTTCAGAAGAGCCACTCCCAGGGCCAGCAAAAAAACACCCTCAAACTCCAAGACCTATAGGGTGACACACATTGGGCACTGGGTAAAAAACAGTTACATTTATTCTGTTACAGCACAGTTTTGATGGGTTTGTGCGTTAATAAGTATTTATAATACTATACTCTTAAATATGATCGGGTATGGTTGTGAGGAAAGGAATTAACTTTTACTTGGTTACATTCCGATCTTTAACATATAATTTCTGATGAATTGAACTATGTTTCATTATGTTACGTTTGGGACAGGATCTATACCACATTTTGACTGGTCACACTTCTCACATTTAAAAATGCATTAAAAAATAAAAGAAACAAATGAACTTAAAGTGCTGGATGTGACACATAGTAGGAAAGGCACTTTTGCTTTCCCTAACGTAGTAATGCTTTCACTCTCTCTCTCTCCCTCTCTCTCTCTCTCTTAGTGTTATTTACTTTTTAATGTTATATATATATTAGAGTGTGTGTGTGTGTGTGTGAGTGTGTGTGTGTGTGTGTGTGTGTGTGTGTATGTATATAGGTGAAGTAAATAATATCTTGCTTTATGTTTCAATGGAAAGCAGAAAAAATGGCAAAGCATAAGTGAGTCTTAGCTACTTTGACAAGACCATTGGTTCAGAACGTCTCCAAAACGGCAGGTCTTGTGGGGTATTCCCAGTGAAGGTGATCTGGTCCGGTCCCACCGAAGAGCTACAGTTGCACAAATGGCTGAAAAACGTATAGTGTATTTTGTATTGTCACTGTCACAAAAAAACTTTGTATCTTCAAAGAGGCATCTTAAATGTTAGCCTGACAGTGACAAAGTTTACAAGATTTATATTTGCAAAATGTTTTTTTCCCCCAAGAATGTACACTATATGGACAAATGTTTTGGGGCACACCTGTTTTTCAGGGTTTGTGCAACCATGAAAAACTAGTGAAGGACAATCTTACATTTACAGCATTTAGCAGACACTTATATCCAAAGCGACTTCCATTCCCTAACTGCAGGCAACAGTCTCCCTGGAGCAACTTGGGGTTGAGGGTCTTGCTCAGGAAGTCTGTGGTGGTAGGCTGAAGGTAGGATTCGAACCCATGACCTCTTGGTCCAGAGGCACGTATCCTACCCACTAGGTCACCACCAACGCAATGCTTCCAACTTTGTGGACACAGTTTAGGGAAGGCCCTTTTCTATTCCAGCATGACTGTGCCCCAGTGCACAAAGCAAGGTCCATAAAGACATGGTTGGATGAGTTCGGTGTGGAAGAACTTGACTGGTCCACACAGAGCCCTGACCTCAACCCCATCCAACACCTTTGGGATGAACTGTAACGGAGATTGCAAGCCAGACCTTCTCGGTCATCACTGAGGTACTCTTGGGCAAGGTACTGTCCCCACACACTGCTCCATGGGTGCCCCTCGTTGGTGGCAGCCCACTGCTTCACTTGGTGAATGGGTAAAATGCAGAGAAAGAATTTCACATTGTTCACACTGTGTGCTGTGCTCTGGTGTGACTACGAGGGGCTGCTTTACTTTATTAAAGTCCCTGTTGGTGTAATGGTCAGGCATCTCAATACTTTTGTCCGTATAGTGTATGTTGAGGTATGCGTGCATTAAAGTTACAAACAGCTTAACTGTACAGCAAACAGACACTGCTGTTGAGGGGCATTTTTTCAATTTCCCTCAGATATACTTAGAGAGTAAAAGCATGAGGTTTGCATTTATTAAAATTTATGTTGTAAATGAATGAATGCTGCTATGCAGCTGATGGCCTGGTGAGGAGTTGCCCCTGCAAACAGAAGGTTGTGGGTTTGAATCCCAGGACTACCAGCGACACCACTGAGGTACCCTTGAGCAAGGTACTACCCCCACACACTGCTCTTCACTGGTTGCCCACTGCTTCACTTGGTGAATGGGTTAATTACAAAGAATAATTTCGTGCTGTTCACAGAGTGTGCTGTGCAGTGTTCACTTGTGACAAATTACGCTTTACATTTTTGTCCATATAGTGTATATACTTAGAGAGTAACACTTTTGTCCATGTTAGGTATTTAGAGAGTAAAAGCGTGAGGTTCGTTATTTAAGTTCATGCTGTGAATGAATGAGTCCTTCTGTAACACAGATCCTCCGAGTCCTCGCGGGGCGCTGTGCTGGAGTCCGGGTGGAGAAGAAGCTCAGCCCGGGTAGAGGAGGCTCTGGGCGGGGATGAAAGGTTGTAAACATGGCGGCGGCCTTGGAGGAGGATGAAATTGACAATGATGATTACTACTCGTTGTTAAACGTGCGGAGAGAGGTATGGGCTCGGTCTGGAGTGTGTGTGAGTTTGTGGAGAGAGAAACCAGGCTGTTTGGCCTCTGTAAAGTGGAATATAGTGTGGTGTCGAGTTCATCAGAGTGAGGAGAGCTAATGCTAACTGCGTTAGCTCTGCAGTGTGACCCTTCCTTATCATTGCCCCCCTGCATGTGGAAGCCAAACCTTCATACCATTTTATGAAGAATAAAAGTATATATGTATAAAGGAATAATAAAACATTTGAACGTAAGCTACACAAGTAACTAGCTGATCATACAGTTACTGAGTAAATTTTCAGAATGCTACCACAACAGAAGACCATGCCTGTCCAATGGTTAAACTCTGATAAAGGACTGGTCAGTACTTGGTTAAAGTTGTTTTTCTTGATCGTAGCTCCTTGGATATCTCTGACCAAGTTGTCTTTCGTTCTCAGTCGGATAAAGTGAAAGTTAGTCTATTTTGCACTTTAAGCTGACTTTCGATTTGTCTAGTTCATATCAGAAAATTCCCTTCAAAACAATAATCCCCCTGAAAGTAGAATATTGTATTGTTTGTATGTGTTGTCTCTAAAGTAATCTCTACTTCTGCTTTGGAAGAGTTGTTTATGTCATTAGAGTTAGTGGATTAAAGGTGTTTTAGCCTGCCTTGACGTTAAGCTAACTTACACTTAAGTTGAGAAGATTTGAGGAAAAAATGAGATATTATTGTGCACTCTTTGAAAAAAGATGTCTAGCCTTCTCTAGGATTAAAATGATGGTCAAATCGTTTATTGCCTTTTTATCCAGTTTTTCCATTTGTGGCATGCTAGCCTTGATACTATTATAGTTGGTAACTTGTATATAGGGTGAATTTGTACATATCTTCTTATGCCTTTTGGAGTAGAGCAGAATAAGATACTTAGATATGCCATAGGCATGCATAGAAATCTTTTTGGTTATTAACTAGATATCATCTAGGATTTTGAAGGTGCTCACAAATGTCTTGTACCTTCAGGCCACACAAGAAGAACTCAAGGCATCGTATCGACGCCTTTGCATGCTCTACCACCCTGATAAACATAGAGATCCTGAGCTGAAGAGACAGGCAGAACAACTCTTTAACTTGGTGCATCAAGCGTACGAAGGTGAGAGGCAACAATGAACAAACTGTCTAAGATGTCCTTAAACAGACAAGCTTGACTTTTTGCTTGTAATAATTACTTTGGCTTTTTCACAGTGGGCTGTATTTGACTGGTCTCTAACAGTGTAAACAAAATACTGTGATCTTGAAATATTTTTCCCCTCTGCAGTTCTAAGTGACCCACAGTCCAGAGCTATATATGATATATATGGGAAGAGAGGGCTGGAGGTGGAAGGATGGGAGGTAAGCTTTGAATCAAGTCATCTAAGCAGACCTCAGTGATTGGCCCCATAGTAGTTAATATAGATCATTTTCTTAGTGTTCTTTTTTTGCTTGTTATTATTGCGATATGTTTGTCACATGCACTGTGTGTCTAAAAGAGTTTAGACACCCATTCTAATTATTGAATTTGGCTATTTTAAGGTGTATGCATTGCTGACACAGGTGTTCAGTTGTGCACACACAACTTGTATAATCTCAGTAGCCAAACATTGCAACTAGAATGGGATGCTCTTGAGCAGCCACACATGGTTACCATGCCCAATACCAAGCATCGAGTGGAGGGAAATAAAGTTCCTCAGTGTTGCTCTTGGAAGTGATTGAGCACTGTCTAATACCTTTGAGATGAGATGGAGTGGCGTTTTTCATCTCGGGCTAATGCTTTGGACATATAGTGTGAGTTGTGCTCAAACTAAAACGCAGTGATTTTTCAGATAGTGGAGAGGAAGAGAACACCGGGTGAGATCCAGGAAGAGTTTCAACGCCTTCAGAGAGAAAGAGAGGAGAGAAGGCTGCAGCAAAGGACCAACCCTAAGGTTCAGTTTTTATCCTGTATGATCTTCTGCCTTACTGCTTGATCTTTTGTCAGGGAACTGTCTGTAAACTTATTGATCTACTCTTGGCACAGGGGACAATCAGTGTTGGTGTGGATGCCACAGACCTTTTTGATCGCTATGAGGAAGATTATGAGGAGATCTCAGGTGGTGGCTTGCCCCACATTGAGATTAACAGGATGCATATATCTCAGTCCATAGAGGTATGTGATTTTCAGCAGATCAGTTTTAGATTTATATAGGAGGGTCAGAGTCATAACATTTTAGCTGATGATTAATTGGTAAATAAGTAATTGTGTAACACAATTAAATTATTTTTGTTTGCTATTAAAGTGAAAGCCTTAAGTGGTCAGATTTTGCTTTCTATCTATGTTTCCTTTATATCTAATTCTACTTTTTAATAAGATAGTTACACATGATCATGGGTTGTCAGTCAAGAAAATTGTTCATGTTTCTCTTGAGAGTGTGAAAACATGAGAAAACATTTACATTACCTACTAATAAACAAGCAATTGCTTAGTGCTAATCTGTAGCACCAATTTTAATGACGTGCCTCAGTAAATGTTTGTTGATCTCCACTCAACTGTGAAAATGCTCCCAATGTTATTGGGAATAGGTGGAGTGTGCTTTTTAAACATTCTGCACCAGATAAGTACGAGATTGTTTTTTTTTTTGGGGGGGGGGGGTTGGTTTTCTTTCTCAGGCCCCTCTGACAACATCAGACACGGCTATTCTTTCTGGCTCCCTCTCCACGCACAATGGCAACGGTGGTGGAAACATTAACCTGGCGCTACGACGGGTGACCTCAGCGAAAGGCTGGGGAGAGGTGGGGAATTTGTTTGCTTTTTCATACACATTTACCCTGAATGACAATAGAGAGTAAACCAGCCACTTCTCTGTTTGTAGGTTGAAATAGGAGCTGGAGATACACATGGTCCTCTTTTTGGGTTGAAGATATTCCGCAACCTGACAGCCCGCTGGTGAGTAAGGCAGCTGTCAGCCGTAGTTTGAAGCTGTTTAGCCCTGAAATTCAGAAAATAATAACCGTGTACATACAGACAAAGGCTTTCCATTGATTTGGGTAGTTCCCTGATTCTGTTTCTTTTCTTAATTTTTTTTCTTATTTCTAAACAGTAGATTTTTCTCTCGTGTCACACAACAGCACCACTACTCAAGATGATATAGGCTATGACATGCCCTTGCCTTTTGCCCTGATTTTTCTGAACAAATATGCCTAATCACTAAAAAAGGGAATTTCACCCAGAAAAAAAATTAAGTATTTTTAATATTTCCTAATAAAAGCTGGAACTCGACTGTTTCAATGCTGAGTCTCAACCTTATTATGGCACATCAAAATGAAATGAGAATCTAGTATATATGCATTTCCTTAACTGGTTGATCTACATACCTGCTCTGTAATGTTCTTACCATCTAGTATCAGTAAATACACAGTGGGGCTTTTTGACCTGGGGGCAGTGATGTAAAATGAACTCATTTGTTCGGTTACACTATGTTTGCATCATGCACATTCCAAGAATGAATAAAATTAGCAGGGCATCATGCCAGAAACACCACTCATTTGCACCAATTTGATTTAGGTGTTCGTGTTTTTTAAGGGAGTGGATTCTGTCAGGAAAGTGCCGAACAGCTAATACTCGCATACAGGAATCACATTTGTTTCATATTCAAGTTACAAATTTATTTGTATTTTTGCACTAATGAACACAAAATATCAACACTGTTTATATTTGTGATAAGTGATAGTGATCATTCGGTCATACGTGAACACACCACAGCACACAGTGTGAACAGCATTCTTCCTCTGCATTTAACCCATTCACCCATTTGTTTTCCAGCTTCATGACCGCTCAGTGTGGGTTGCAGTTTTCATCACGTGGTGTACGGCCTGGTGTAACCACAATGCTTGCTCGACACCTAGATAAGAATACTATGGGATACCTGCAGTGGCGTTGGGGCACTCAGTCCTCTATGAACACCAGCATTGTCAGAGACACAAAGAGCAGCCACTTCACCTTTGCTGTGCAGGTCAGTAACATATTATACTCCTGTCAAATAGTATTTGAACAGGCCTGGTTGAAGCTAACTGGTGCTAAAATGACACCAGTTTGGAGGCTGAAGCCTCACATCTGAGGTATTAAAGTGACAGCTGAAGTCAAAATGTTCTGTCTTGTGTACCTCTTGACCGTCATTGGAGCTACTGTCTTGTGTAGTTTTTCTGAGATAGTTCCTGGTTCTGATTATTCTGCTTATTCTATCTGTGAACTCCCAACGCTACAATCAGTGAGTCCTCCTACTTGTAAATGTAGCTGTTTAGTAGATACTGCCCTGCTCCATTCACACGTTCAGTTGTTTTTGTAGTTAATTATTTTGATCAACCAAATGTCAGTGCTCTAGAAGTAGGCAGGTCTATTAATTCTTCATTTTCACACAAAAGTGTTATTCTGTAAATCCATTATTCATTAGTCCTTTAACTAATGACAGATACATTGATGTACTCACAGGTTAAAGTTTGCAGACTGTGCCCAGATGTGTTAAAGAAAATGCCAAAATGTGTCATGTGCAGCGTTCCAAAGCATAAGTTTGACCAGCCTTTTTTAGACCTGCCAACATTGCATTTAAAAGATACTTGCTAAGCTAAAATGCAGTCATGCTCTTAATGTGTTTTACACGCTAAAACTTATTGTTCTTTACTTGCCATAGCTGGGTATCCCACACACTTTCATCATGATGAGCTACCAGTACAAATTCCAAGATGATGATCAGACCAAGATCAAGGGTTCCGTCAAGTATGTATCTGACTTGGTCTTCATTTGATGTAACAATCAACTAACTGTAAGGACCTTAATATTGCCAGTACAGCATTTTCTCATTTTCTAACAGCATAATCATTTTGAGCCCTTTTTCACATGAAGGTGCTGTGTATTTTTTCATTATAGATCAGGGTTTTTTGGAACAGTGGTGGAGTATGGAGCTGAAACTAAGATCAGTCGACACAGCGTTCTTGGTGCTACTGTCAGTGTTGGAGTACCACAAGGGGTCTCTCTCAAGATCAAGTATGAAGCGAGTGCTGACTGTAAACAACATTTAAGATTTGTTGTTTTGATGCCAAAAATATTAAATATATATTATTTTTGTTTTAGGTTGAACAGGGCCAGCCAGACATACTTTTTTCCGATACACTTGACGGACCAGCTCCTCCCGAGTGCAGTGTTTTATGCCACTGTTGGACCTCTTGTATTTTACTTGGCCATCCAGAGGCTTGTTATTAAGCCTTATGTGCATGCCCAGAAGGAACAGTAAGTCTCTCAGGGTCCCGATGGCTTTTCAGAATCCTTTAGTGGCCCATATCAAATGTTTGTGTGGGTGTATATACCAAAAACAGTTCATTTTAGACTTATGCACATAAAGCTCTGATTGGCTGGCCTGTATTCATGCTTTATTCAAAAGCAGTCCACATTGAAATACTCCCTAAAGTAAACTACTGTTGGCTGAATATGCATGTGTAATATATTAGGCTTTTACCCCCAAACTGCTTGGATGTGAGTATAAAATGAATTTTATAAAATTAGCTAATTATTTGTCCATAGTGTGTTCTTGAATCACAACACTGCTTTGATATATGAGCCACACGGGCTATATTAAGTTCTTGCATTTCAACCTTGACCCATTCATCTGATAATAATTAGAAAATTAGTCTCATTCAATATATGCAATGTATCTGCAACTGTTTTTGGCTCTTAGAAATGATTATGCATTGACAACAGAATAATGCTACAAATTACAGTTGGTACACATTTAGGTATAGGTGCTGAAGTAAGATATGACTTGTTGTAAATTCAAGTTTGTTGTGAATTACATTTGTGTACATTGATTGTTCCCTCTGTTTAGGGAACTGGAGAAACAGAGGGAGAGCACTGCATCTGACATTGCCAAGAAGAAACAAGAGGCAGAATCTGCTGTAAGTACACAGAGCCCCAACATATTTCTAACTCTTAACATAGACTGTCAATGTGACAGTTTTCCTTAGAATGAATAGAGACAATAAAAGTGCTTTTTTTTATCTGTCTGTTCATTTCTGATACATACCCCATTTACACCTGGTCACTACATGTGACTAGTATCTGGATTCTATCCTGATAACATTTTAGCCACATGCATTTACACTTGGTAGTCGAATGCACCTCCGGTCAGTCAGACTGAAATCCGATTATTATGTAGTACTATGCAAATCAGCTTGTATTTAACAGCCGATGACCTGCACTGTTCCTCCTTTTTTGTTCTATTTAAAAGAAAAGCACAACACCATCAATGTTTACATGCAGTAAGTCCAGTGTATTGTAGCAAGATGGCGAAAAACAATGAGGTGATGGTACTGGTACTTGAGCTAACTGGCTCATCCAAAGTGGGCTGTGGAAATTAAGCTCAGATTAACTGAAGGGCGGGGGGCATTAGTTGTTGAATGTGACGTAAAGAGGCAGATGCATTTACAGTGCTGTGACATATAGCTTAGTGCAACTCAGACCACCTATTGAAGTCATTTGAATAATCAGATTTATATCTGTTTTCAATGCATCTTGGGTATGTTTATGCTTGTATTTGTATGGGGCTTATCCTTATCTAGATATAATCCTGATACTCAAGAAGTGGCCAAGTGTAAAGAGGGTTATTTGATGTCTTAAGTTTTCTTTCACGTTTCTTGGCTTCCTATAGGTTCTGCTGATGCAGGAGTCCGTGCGCAGAATCATTGAAGCTGAGGAGTCTAAAATGGGTAAGAATGTGTAACTGCTATTCCATATGGAGTCTGACTGACAAGTTGATTCTTTACTTACAAATCATATAAACTGAGCACCTTCTCTTTTCAGGCCTCATCATACTCAATGCTTGGTATGGGAAGTTTGTCACAGACAACAGTAGGAAGCATGAAAGAGCACGAGTTATTGATGTGACTGTACCTCTTCAGTGCCTAGTGAAGGACTCCAAACTCATTCTCACAGAGGCTTCAAAGGTAAAATATACTCATGGTTATCAAATGTGATCATATCCAAAGCTTTGAGTGCAAATATTCTCCCTGTGATCAGGCATTCAATTTAAAATCCTGTTACAGTGATGACCTAACTTACTGAAATAATTGTTTTTGTATTTGTTATAACCTCAGGCTGGCTTACCGGGCTTCTACGACCCCTGTGTGGGTGAGGAAAAGAGCCTGAAGGTGCTGTATCAGTTCAGAGGCGTCATGCACCAGGTTCTATCTGGTGACACAGAAGCACTCAGGATACCAAAACAATGTATGACAACTATAACTTTTTTTTTTCTGCTAATATTGTCATTACTCTGTTGTGTTGCTAGTTCTCTGTGATCTTGTTTCAGTCACAGTGCTAAAGTTCTTATGTTTTTTTTTTTTGTTTTTTTTCCCCTTCTGTATTGCAGCTCACAGAATTGATAATGACACTTAGGAACCATTAACTACCGGACTGGAAGGGACAGCTTGGACTGACGAAGAGGACAAATGGATGTTGTGTTATAGTGACTTGGATATTCCCTGTGGCCTACAAGTCATTCATATGCATATATACTTTTTGTGCAGTTTTAATTGTCATGAAAAAGGGCATGTTTAAAAACTCTGTCCACTGAAAGGACGCATGAATTTGCTTTGGAACCCCCTGGAACCCCCTGTGTCAACAACTGAGAATTTACAAATCATTTGTTACCATTCCTGCAATTTTGGCCTTTTTTTAATATATAAATGATCACCTCCCCTTGCAAAATGGTCACTGTACTAGCATATGAATGAACCGTGCTGGAAGATTTCCCGGACACAACAGTGCCTCAGTATTCAGCCCTCTTGTGAGCCACTTTCACTATACAGACATCGGAGGGTGACCATGCTGCTGAACAAATCCACAGAATCACACTAAAAAACTCCAGCTCCAAGATTTGATCCTTTGCTAATCATTTTTTGTGTTTTTTTTTTTTTGTTTTTTGTTTTTTTTACATTAAACACCAGCACGCCAATATGAATGAGCTCTCTGGACTGGTGGGTACAGAATTACCATAGACTGAGGTAAAGATTCACACCAGACCCCTGAAAACCCTCAAAACCTTGTGTTCACCATTTTGTTTGACCTCATTTTTTCAATAAACCTAAAGCACATCTCCTCTTATGTAATGCTGCCTTAGGAAACTGTTACCTGAAAATAGCATGGCTATGCTGTGATTGGTCAAACAAATTAAGTAGTAATCTATCACTTTTAAAAATGTAATGGCATTTATGACATTCATGTTGTGGTTGAAGAGACTGACGTTGAAGTGATATGTGCCCAGTTAAATGTCATGTGGTCTTCCACCTAGTTCTGAAAGACTTGAAAAAGGCTGGCATTGATAGGTAATAGGTAATAATTGATTTGTCGTAATCAAGTGTAACCTCTCAACTTTCCTTTTACCTTGCTCCTTGAACTCCCTAAATGTCCTGTTAGTTATTTTAGTGCCATGACTAAAATTTTAATTCCATACCGCCATGGCCATTCTAGAAAACAATGCCTTTTTGCAATTGTAAGGAGTTTATTCATTGCCTTTCATTGAAAGGACTGGTTGTACAGCATCTCTGTTTCAAGAAAGTGTCCCCTTTCAGAGCCACTATCATTTGTAAAGTACATTTGCCATGTGGGAGGTGGAGGTATAATAAATCCTTAAAGTAAATTCAAATGCTTTTAAGTTGTGTATTTCTTTTTAGAACATACCTTTTTAGTAATTACCTAAGTTTGAGTCAAAACATTTACAGGGCTTTTCAAAATATTCCATTTGTATTGTATGCACCAGTCACAATGACCATGGTTTGTCAGGATGTGTTTTGCCACTTTGTCTTCAGTGTATCCGAGCCCCAAATCCTGGAGAAGTTAACCCAAAGAAGAGATTTGAGAATGGTTATTTTGGTGCAAGCTTTACACATTTTGGTACACAGTATATGTGTGTAACAGATGTTCAACTTTTGGAGATTGGAGTGTGTCAGTAATGAGTTCCCTACATCTTTGTGGCTTTCAGAAGACGTCTGAACACATTTCTTGGACCAATTGTTCCACTGGACCAATGGTCCAGTGATTAGTGAAACAATCAAGAGTGAAATGGAATAAATAAATAACCATGGCTTCGTAGTTTAATTAGTTGAAGTGAAACATCCTTTCCTATCTGTCTGACTTTGTTTTGATTGATGCAGAATACAGAAGGATCCATATGCTAGTCAGGTCTATATATATATATGTGTGTGTGTGTGTGTGTATAGGGGCCAGATTTGACTGAATCAAGGAAAGTAGTCACTATTCAGACAGCCCCACAG
>JBBPCZ010000142.1:27284469-27307082 GCA_037974445.1 Brycinus macrolepidotus | reverse complement strand
TGTGTGTGTGTGTGTGTGTATAGGGGCCAGATTTGACTGAATCAAGGAAAGTAGTCACTATTCAGACAGCCCCACAGGTGAAAATTCTTCTGATGGGCTCTTGAAAGCCGATCGATAGGGAGACTGGAGATATAGTCATAGCTGAGCACTACAGTTTGATGGTTTTGTTTGATTAGAATATCTTCGGATGGGCAGCTGGTGGCCTGGTGGTTAGTGAGTTGCCCCTGGGATCCGAAGGTGGTGGGTTTGAATCCCAGGACTACCACTGGCACCACTGAGGTACTCTTGAGCAAGGTACCATCCCCACACACTGCTCCACAGGCGCCCCTTGTTGCTGGCTGCCCACTGTGTCACTTCTTGAATGGGTTAAATGCAAATAAATAATTTCACAGTGTTCACACTGTATGCTGTGCTGTGGTGCGTTACATGTGACGAACGGACATTTGCGACCAGAATATCCCCCTGTACCTTTAGGACCTGGACTGACTTTCTATTGCTCACACCTCTCACAAAGTACTTTAGATCAAAAGGATTCCTTATAGTGCTTAAGGAAACCTGGTTACACCACATAGTGGAACTTACCTGCTGTAATTTCAGGATTTGTGCAACTTAACCTTTCTTATCCAATTACAGGCAGAGAAGCTTTTAAGCATCTAGCTCAGAACAATCACTGTGAATATAAAGAACCTCTGTGTCTTAAAATGCCTTTAAAATGGAGGCATGTTCTGTTTTATTAACTTATTTGTGATGTTTATCTGTGGTACTGGTATCAGAGAGGATTGATGTTATTCATCTGCTTCAGTAATCATTTCCGTCAACACATTTCAAAATAAAAGCCTAACAAGCACTACCCCACAAATAACTCCCAAAGAAACAGAAATCTTCACTGAGCTGCTTAAAGTAAGAAACTCCTAATAAGAAATATATAATATCCACACTCAGAGTATGTTCACACAGCTTTTTTGGACTTTGTTTAATAAAGCCTGAATGTTCAAACAAAAAATATTTTTGAGCCAAGCAAAATCAAACGCCCTGCCATGACTGAAAATGTAAGCTAAACATATCACAGTTCGACTGGTTTTCTCGTAGTATGCTACAAGAAAATATATATATATATATATATCAGTTAAACATCAGATCTGAACAGCTCCCTGAGTGGACCGCCAGAGGGTGTGCATGAGAACAGGAGCTTTTACTTTGTAAAAAAAAAAAATTAATGGGGAAGTTTGTGCATTGCTTTCGCAATGCATTGCATTAATCGCAGCGTTTGTGATTTAATTTTAACTTTGAAAAACAAAAAACTTGTATCGTGATTATACATGTATCTGAGTGTCCGAACTTTGCTGTTCTGGTGGTCTGATTGATGCTGGAGCTCTGTGTGCATCATAATGGGCGTGTCCTCAGAGCCGTATGAGACGTCAGCAGGGAGGGGGAGAGAGAGAGCGAGAGCGAGACTGGATCAGAAGAGAGAGAGAGAGGGAGAGAGAGAAGGAGAGAGAGAGATTGACTCGGAGTAGAGAGAGAGAGAGAGAGAGAGAGAGAAGGGGGATGGGAGATAGTTGTTTTGTGTTGCATTCCTGCAGTGTGGGCCTGACCTTTGACCTCGTTGTTGTGTCCTGTTCTCCTTGCGTTTCCTCGGCGAGGCTGGATTATTATTATTATTAATTTTATTTATATATATTTCTGTTTTTTTCCTGCAGTGATGTCCAGCGTGCTGCTGTGTGCTGGGGCTCGTTCTGACTGCGCCCTGCCCGTGTTTACTGCTTAGCTGCGGGGGAGAAACGTACAAAAGACGATTCAGGGGGGCTTCTTTTGGGTTTTTTTGCACCTAAAAGATTGTTTAAGGTTTAAACGAGTCTAGCAAGGAGGAGGGAGACAGCTGAGGGTAATAGAGAAAGAGAGAGGCTGGAGAGACTGCAGCACGGTCAGGGTCACTTAGCCTGCACAGCTAACACGTTTCTCATCCTCCGAGCCTGGCTCAGCCTGCAGAGACGAGGACAGACCCCACCGAGGAAATGAAGGACAAACAGAAGAGAAAGAAGGAGCGTACGTGGGCTGAGGCTGCTCGCATGGTAAATCTTCTGTCTTTATTGTCATATTGTGCCTCTAATATCTAATATTTGCTGCTTTATCTCGTCTGAAATGAGCCCCAAAGCTGCTGCGACGGTACTCTCGGGCTGCTCCCGCAGAGGGGCTCCTCACACACCGCCTCGTTTCATATCTAACACACTCTGGCTCCTGAAATTCTCATTTTTGTGTTTTAAAAGACGTTGGATCGCATTAAAACCAGCTCTACCCATAGAGGAAAGCAGCTCGTAGCTTAGCAGCCCCTAGCAACCGCCACTCGTTTGACCCTTTGTTTGCAAGACTTGTAAATAGCTAACGTTAGCCTGCTAGGTATGCTAAAACACCCTCTACAGCAAGGAATAATGTACCTTTGTAGCCCCCCTTGCATTAAATTCAACTTTAAAAAGAGAAAATGTGTATTTAGACGTTAAATGGATAGTTTGGTTCAAACTGCAGGCCGTTTATTCGTTTGTTTCCCAGTGCTGCTACGCAGTAAGGGTTTGTAGCCTTAGCTTCACCCCGTTTGCTTTGAGAGGAGGAGAGTAAAGCAAGACGTTCCACAATCCATGTGTGAAATTCGGGTTGTCATTTACAAGTACGTAGATTTTAGGCTTTTCTGGTATCAGTGAGATGTGCTTCACTGCAGAACCTAGACTAGAACAGTATGCAGGAGTGTCTGAGACCCATTTCTCCCCCTTTCATCCCTCCAAGCACCTTTGTTTTATTGAATTGAAGCATTTCTCTGCAGATGTACTGCATACTGGTCTGGTTTTAAAGTGATGCATGAATTGAAAGTGCCCCTCAAATGCAGATGCATAAGAGGAAAATCATGTTGGGCCTATTGCTCTACTCTAAACACCTGTCAGTATAGCAGAGGAGATGTTTGGGCCTAAATTTTCATTGATGCTCAGAGCCACAGTTTCCTGGCTGCTGACAGGCCTGCAGCTATGTGAGATACGTGCAATAACTTGCATTGCTATTTCAGTTCAGAAGAGATTTAATGACACCAGGACGTGGAGAAGTGCTTCCTGATTCAGATGCTCTGTAAGTACAGAGAGGCAGTCTAGAGGTGCTTCAGTTAGGCCACTGAAGATTTTACTGTTTGCTTTTTACCTGGGTCATAGAGCTTAGCATCCGCTTAGTGGTGTGTTAGAATTAGATCTATGCTTCTGACAACAAAACAGATTTCAATTTGATTTGCTACCAACTCTGGTGCCTGTACTGAGAAATCGTATCGAGTTTTTACATCTTTGTGTTGAGCCTCAGTATCCTGAGTGCCATTGGGGTTCGCTCACCGCCACCCCAGTATTTCAGAACTGACTGTGAACTCCATTCTTGTTCTGTCTGAGGCATGAGCCGACGTAGGCCTTGAAATCTAAAGCCACATTGTGTCGACACAGCCGGTGTTATCTTGTGGCATTTGCTGCTGCGACTCTAGGGTTACCGTTTAGGGTGGGGTGCAGCACTGCTGCTAGACTACCTCCCCACATTTTGTCGTTCCAAGTCCCTGGTAGGAATCTCACATTGAATTAGTTGAAAAGGCATAAAAAAGCATGAGAAGTGATGCCATAAGCTGTACACTTAAAAATAAATCAAATAAGGCCATTGAAGAATTGCTTTGTTTTTCAATGGATGTTTCTTGAGCCTTTATTGTGAAGTACCTACCCGTTTAAATAAATTCTCATTGCTTTAGTTCTGTTTATTATAAAGCTTGACCAGTACATTCAAATCAAGAACAATTTAGAAACCTTAATTTTTTGAAGACTGTGAAGCCTGGTCTTCCCCATTGCATAATTCACAGCATCACTTTAAACAAAAACTTATTTTGAATAGAAAGGTTTTGATTAGAAGGCTGTCTAGTGGGAGGAATTCACCTCAGGTGAAAAGAGTGTTGTGTACAGAACTCTGTTGTGGTGTTACGTAGTGATGTAGGTGGCAGGTATCAGCTGGGCTGTGTATCAGAGTTAGTTGGTCACTAGAATATTCTCCAGCCAGCAGCAAATCCAAGACTCTGAAGCGGATGTGGGCATAAATACACTGCCTCTTCCTTTCACGTGTAGGAAGTGAGGAGACCAAAGCCTACAAAGCCACAAGTTCAGCTTTAGTTCACAGTATACCCCCCCTGCTCAGCGTGTAAAGCTGAACATCTCCAGGACTCTGCTCAACTGAATCATTCAAAGAGGTTACGTTTAAGAGCTCGAGTAATGAAATTATAGAAGTAGCACAGTTTCGAATGGCCATTTCAGTTCAATTAAAATTGTAAAGCAGGGCTGTGCAGTGACAACTTGGGGAACTAACAACAGCCTGGTAAAAGCCATACAGATGTTTTTAATCAAACTCTGTTGGCAGTGTAGCCCAGCAGTCTACCCATGCTGGCATCTCTGTAACGTGAAGTTTTGTCTGATGTAGATGTACAGTGCCATACTTTATTTCTGAATAATGTAAATAGTCCCAGTCTTTTGTCTTTTACAAAATCTACAGAGCCTTTTATTGCTTTGTCAAAGAACATTCTGTCCTCATTAGTGCAGATGTGGGGTGTGTGTTTGTCGTCGCATGGCAGGATTTGGGTGGGGCTGTCCCCCCCCCCCCAAACACACACACACACTAACCGCTACTAAAATTCGTCCCATGGAACAGGGCTGCATGTTTGTGATGACAAACAGCACTTCAGAGGCGCAGAGGCATTGCAGCCTTTTCGCGAAACGGAGGCACGCTGTTCAGAGTCCTCCAGAAGGTTTAGGGCTTTGTTCTCTGCCTGAAAATTGGGCGGATTTGCTGTGATTGTTGCTCCTTCCTTTTTGGGTTTGATGTCTCATAACTGAGCATTGTTCAGTATCACAAACAGCCCCAAATATTTTTGTTTGTCTGACCTAGATTTTTTTTTTTAAACTTCTGACTGGATATGTCCTAAGATTCATTTTGACGTTATTTGATACTGCATCTACTTTTGAAAGCGCTTCAGAAATGGCCTAAAACAAAAATGCATCCCTGTGAGATTTGTGGTTGAACATTAGCCTTTGTGAAAGCTCTGACTAATTTCTAGTCCGTTACTTAGTACGTAATTTCTTTTTGTTCCCTAGTTACCATTACCTAGATTTAAAAATGGCATATTAAATGAATGTATTTCAGTGGGCTAAATTGATAGTGTGTAAGAAATGTACTGGGATCTTTTCCTGAGTGAATGAACTATGATTTTTGCATACTTTGGAGGAAGAATCCAAGAATTGCATCATTTCCTTCTTGTGTTGTGTATTCATTCTTTGGGGGTTCATGGCTCTTCATGTTTTTTTTTTTCTGGCATGCTTTGTGTTTGTGTGTATGGGTTTTTTTCTGCTGTATGTTACTTTCCGTTCCAGTTACAGTGCCCTTGGTTTCACGTACACTATAGCATTAAGTATTAATTTTGTAGCATTTTTCATTGTGACCATTAAGCGGAGGCGTGTTGTAGAGATAGAACCAATATAAATGTTTAAACTAGAAAAAAACATATAACAAGAAAATATATCTCATGATGGCACACATTTTCTGAGTGGCGGTTGTCTGTCTTTGCCTTGCACAAACCACAGAGCAGATCTTATAACAAAGAAAATGCAACCCTTAGTTTTAATTTGGTGTGAGTATGGAAAGAATACACAGCTGAATGTGAGACAGCTATTAGAGGAATAACACGTTGCCAGTTGCTACTGCCAACAAGAACAAAGTCTAGATTTAGAACTGACGTGTGTGGTTAGAGTAAGTGTGTACAACGGTATGAGCTGATGTATGTTCCACCAGTGAAAAGTGTGTCTCCATTTCCTGTCTCCTTTTCCCCCATAAAGGTTCTTGAGAACTTCTCTGATGCCCCCATGACGCCTAAACAGATCCTTCATGTGATCCAGACAAAGGGACTCAAAGAAATGAGGTTTGTTCCTAATGCACAACTTAATATAAATATCCAGATATTTATAGATCTCCTGTGTTCTACTTGCATAATAACATTTTTTTTCTGTTTGTTTGCATCCTCTTCCATCGTCTGTGGCAATAGAAGGTAAGACCCTAAGAGTTTTGGACGTTTAAAAAAATAAATAAATAAATACACTAGTGTTTTTCATCCTAGTTTCTACCATATATAGATGATGATGCAAATGGGATTGGAATGGGATTTTTGAGGAGCAAATTTATTTAGGCTTTTTTTTTTTCTAAGCGTATATAAACACTTGAACTGTACTGTGCAATGTACTTGACTGTACCCTGCTGGTGCAGCACATAGACTATGTTGAACTAGTCCCAAGTATTACCTGAACTTTTTTCCTAATTTTGTCACTGCCATCACTTTCCTCTGCACAAATTTGGCTACACCCGTCTCAAAAATGGCTTTCCTTGTTTTTTTTTTTCCTCCCATACACAGTGGCACAGCTCCGCTGGCCTGCCTGGTTACCATGCTCCACTCCCAGGTGAGGGGAGACAGAGTGAAGAACAGCATTTTCTTCAAGTTACCAGGAAGGATGAGCCTTTTCACCCTAAAGGTAGAACTGACACACTCACTTTACCTCCCACACCCTTCACTCATTCAGTTCTCTGGAGGGCCGTAGAGTGCGAGCATCGTAGTATTTCCTACTTCTTGCAATATATTGCAGTAATGTAACATGGTTTAAAACTGGCCTGCCTTATTTTAATCACGCTATTTTATCTTTGTTTGGTTACCCAAATTACTTAATCTAAAACTCTATCAGAAATACGGATCTGGATGTGTGTTCAGATAAGGTGTTTACAGGATACAATCAAACGCTGTCATTAAGACTCATTTGCTTATTGTAAATTAGTTGTTGCAGGGGAATGTCAAGCTAACAATTAGTAGCATATCATGCAGCCCAGTTCTCTAGCATAGTGTAGTAAGTCACTTTTCCATTGCATGATACCAATCGACTTGCTTTTTGGTGCCTAGTACTTCATTTGTTTTCCTCGAGTAAGTTGTACTGAAAATGATGTCATTTTCAGTACAACTTACTCAGTAACACTGGGGAAAACTGAAGGATATTCCATGTCGCATGACGATTCTCCTTGACCAGTCAGAAGTCTACAGTGTTTTTACGCCATGTTTTGGTACCTACTCAGCTCACTTGGTACCACAACAGTGTATGTGTGAAAAACAGTAGCAGTACTAGATTTGCCTACTGGAAAACCAAAAAAGGCGAGTAGAGTTCATGCAGTGGAAAATCAACTATAGAGGCATTAGTGCGGTAAATTGCGAACTCGATACATTGTTGTAGTCCCATACTTTCCAGTTGTTGGTACTTAGTTCTCGCTTATGTCCGCGTCTCATATACCTTATCTCCCCACCCAGAAAAATGCTCTCCAGTGGACAAAGAACCCAACAGCATCTGAGACAGCTGACACAACTGGCGCACCAGCAGCTTCATCCACAGCCACAGTAGGGGCAGCAGAAGGGGCGGAGCAGGAGAGCTGTGACTCCACAGAGACCGTTGCTGCTAGTGGTGAGAACGATGGTGTGTACAAACTCTACCAATTGGTTCATTTGTCCTGATTCAGGGAAACCTTTTTTTTTTTTTTTTTTTTTGCATTGGTTGCTGTAGCCATTCCAGCACTGACTTAATAGGTAATGGGCACCTATGAAAGCCTAGTGAAGAACATGCATCTTTTCATGCAAAAAGTCTTGAAGTACATTGCATTTGGACAATCAAAATGATGACTGTCAGGTGCTTTGAGAACATGACGCTGGGGAAACATTTATTCCCCCCCCCCTCTTCCTTTCATTTTAATATTTATTTATTTCTGAGGATGTGTGTGTTGCCATGGATACTGCAGCAGCACATGACACCCAGCAGTGACCTAGATGAGAGTGGTTTAGAACATGTGTATTTGCTTGTACGTGAGCGAGAGAGGAAGAAAGACTGTTCTTTAGGGAGGACAATTAAAGGTAAATTACAGAAATGATTTACATATTTTACAAGGCAGATTCTGTAAGGCTGAAAGGAAATTTGAAAACATAACATTACCAGATCATCATTAGACCTTCTAGTATTACCTCTGAAGCAGTATTTATCATATCTTCTGAGGAAATAAGTTAGTGCCTTTATCACAGTGCTGTGTATTTGAGTTTTGTAATCTTAGGTTCATAGCCTATGAGCATTTGTTGTGCAGTGTGTTTTTAATCTGCATTGGGTCCTACCTTTAATCTTAGTTGGTGATTGAGGATTTGTTTTTGCTTTTTATTGTATTGGCTAGTTTAAATGCATATGGCATTGTTTAGGGATACTGTTGTGTTTTAAAACTATATATGACCAATGTTAAGCTAGTGTAATATGTTAATATTTGGTTGGTTTATAATTATAAAACCTTTAAGGCTTTTTTGCTGGTTTTGCTTCAAATTTTCAGCCTCAGTGGATGAAACTTCGTCCAGCGCCTCCTGCTCTGCAGAGCCACAGACCCGACTGAGTCGATCGTCACAGGTACTCAAAGTGCCTTATCTCACAAAATACTTTTGTATGCCTGATTCACCGGGGCATAAACAGGATATCCATCTTTCCCATTATTCCTGCCCAAGAATGTGTCTTATTCTCAATCATCCTATTTTTCAAATGTCACTTTATAAATTAGGTATATAGATTAAAAACCATTCAGAAATCTTAATTTTCTGCCAAATTTAGTAGTTTCCAATTCCACCAACTAGCTAGGAATCTCCCGTCACGCAATACCTTTTCGAGCGTCCGCTAATGCAACATCATTGGAAAGCTTAAAAAGGTTTGAGGAGGACACCAAAAATTGTTACGTCACCTAATAGACATCCATGCTGGCAAGCCTTGCACTAATTAGGGTGGGTGGAGCACAAAGCCAGTTGTGCTCATTTGGACTCCCAGACACAGATCCCTACAACACCACCAGGCCGGTGCATAGGCGTTTGTGCCACTCTGGAGCATCTTTTCAGCATTTGAGTCCAGAGATATCCCACAAGTATTTATAGCTTTTGTTAAGCAACAAATACATTGCTGAAAATATCCCAAAGGCCATTCTTTAAAGGATACATGTTTGTTTTATATAAATGTGTGTTTGTCTTCATCATTTAGTGTTTTTTTTTTTTTTTTTTCTTGCCTTTCCCTCTTTCTTCTCTCTATTACAGTCAGGGAGGCAGAGGAAGAAAGCTGTGATGATGCCTCGTGTGGTTCTTACTCCACTCAAGGTCAACGGTGAACACGTCCCACCAGGTTACTGTTCTTTCTTTGCGCACCCCCCCTCCTTTCCCTCCCATCTTTTTCTACTCTGCAGTGGTTTGTTTACCCACTCCCCTTGACTGTGGATGCTCTATATCTGAGTGGTCTGACAGTGTTTTGTAATTTTACACACAGACACTCTTTAATCATTTATACTGCAGTCTTCTCAAGGGCAGTTTTCCCACAGTTCCGTCCTGTTGGCAGCCTCTTATGTGTCTGTTGGTTAACACTAAAAACAGCATCTTCTCAGAAGGCACTGACTTGTTTTTTTTTGTAGCTTGCTCCCTGCATAAGACCAGTGTTTCTGGTTGTCAGCCCTGCTCTTTGCCTTGTGGATATCTGAACCCTCTGCTTTGCGTTTGCACCCTCACTCCAGATATCCACTCACCCTTCTTGCTGTCTATCTCCATGCCTGGGACATCTGTCCTTGTGGCTTTGTGTGTGCGCACTAGCCAGCACTTTTTGCCTGCTGCTCCAGCCTCTCTGGTCACTGGCCTTTCTGCCTGTGCTGCCCCTCCCACACTCACTCATTCTCCAAGTCTCACCAGCCTCCCTCCTCCCCCACCTGTCCCCTCAGGAGCTGCGGGGAGGCGAAGGGAAGGGTCTAGGGGGGGTCCAGGCCCGACACTTCGAGCCCGCTCCGAGCTGGGCTGGAAACGCCCCCAGCACTTCAAGAGCATGCGTGGCCTTCGTTCAGGTACAGAGGATGAGACCCAGGGATCAATTTATTGGTCATTGCTGCATTCGCCTTACTTAGGAGTCCACTTAATCTACCGCTTAACTGCCCCATTTATGTAATCTGTTCAGCCCCATTTCCAGGTGCTCTATGGGGAGAAATTTATAATTTGCTAAAAATGAGGCTACAGTTTGCTTCACTGAACAGGGGTATGCTTTATTTATTCATCTAATAACAACTTCACCAGTGTGAAAAGCTTTTTTTTCTTATTAAATTTGCTGCTTCTGAGGTGTATGTTGGGACAGGTTGAAATGTTAGTAAACAGAGACTATAGGCTTACTGTTTTTGCTTGTCTGCTGTGTTTAATGCTTATTAAAACCAGTTATATTGGCTGTGTACTGAATGCAGGGCATGTATCGATTGCTATATCAATATTGTGCAATGTTGGTTCTTCTTTCTGCAATATATTTTTTTTTTGTTGACTGAAAATGAAATCTTTTTGAAGAGAAGTACATCACGGGCTGTAATCGCAACATAACCACTCTAAAGATCTTGATTTATTGCTTCTTTTTTTTTTTTTTTTTAGTCCCATTAAATTTAATCTTTTCAGCAGATCTGAATTTGTCATAATATATGTATACAGTGTTACTGTATAATCACAAATTGATAGTCACATGATCTTAAGCAGCAAAATGGTTCCTGCCATTTCTCTATTTGCTGTGCCCCTGTATTTTTTTTTTTCTGACATCAGAGTGGTGCCATGTTGTCAAATGGTGAAAGATATATAATTTTTTTTTTTTGGTTAGTTTGTGCCCATATATTGATCCCAGGTTTGAATTTGCAGGGCCTATGAAAAGGAGTCGGGGTGGTGTGGAGGTGGACTTTGAAACCCCAGGCTCGATCTTGGTCAACACAAACATCCGTGCGCTGATTAATATGCGCACTTTTGCAGCGTTCCCTCCTCACTCCCAGCAACAGCTCCTCCAGCTTCTCCCAGAAGTGGATAGACAGGTGCGCTGCTCTTCTCTGCAGTGTTCCCCTTACTTGTTCTGATGTCAGAGACACAGTTATGTTGCCATGTTTTGTTGTATTGCACAAAAATTTGGCTATTTTCAATCACCCCTTGTCCCCTTATTGTTGTTCAGGTTGGTCCTGATGGTATGGCCCGGCTTAGTAGTTCAGCACTGAATAATGAGTTCTTCACTCATGCCTCTCAGAGCTGGAAAGAGAGGCTTGCTGAAGGTGAGTGTCACCTTAAAAACAGGAACAGAGGCTCTTTTTAGATAGTTCTAGAGGCATGTGTGAATGGTTAGATTGCCATACTCAGAGAAGTGGCTGTGGAAGACTAATGCTTACAATGGAAAAATTGTACTTCTGAGCCTGTATTATAGTTAATACAGGTTCTAACCATTGTGTAAAGCATTTTATTTGTATTTGTTTATTTATTACCTATCTCTATTTATTTATTTTAAAGGTGAGTTCACACATGAGATGCAGGTTCGTTTTAGACAAGAGATGGAGAAGGAAAAGAAAGTGGAAGCATGGAAAGAGAAGTTCTTTGAGGAGTACCATGGCCAAAAGTAAGATCCCCTTAAGTATTTGTAGTATATTTTCATGCTCTTAGAATTGTTCTTAAATGGATCGCTAACCTTTTTCTGTAGGTCTGGTTTGACTCGTGAGGAGGCACTGAAACTCACAGTGAACGATGCAGAAGATGTTGCTGGAGCCGTACTGGGTGCTGACACCGCTGCTGTTCCAACGCCCAAGAGGAGAGGTGTTGGTAGGCGACGGAGGGAGGGTCGCATAAGAAGACGATCACGCGCTGACCTCAGACGCAGGGCCCGTCGCCCACTCAGTAAGACCGCTCCTGCTGCAGTGGCTCAAGCAGAACAGGCAGAGGGCCAAGCTGCATCAGATGTTGCTGCTACAGTTGCATCACCTGTCCCAGAGACGACTGCAGTTCAAGGAGAGGTTGTCCTTCCAGCAGATTCAGAACTAGAAGCACCTGCAGAAACCTTCTGTCCAGAGGCTGCCCCCTCACCTGTACCTGCATCTACACCAGCTCCCGCTTCTACAAGCTCAACCTGTGACGAACCAGAAGCTTCTACGCGCTTGCTGCCTGAGGTTGTTGAGCCAGCTGTTGCCTCCACCTCATCTCCTTCTTCATCTTCTTCCTCAGCATCTTCATCTTCCTCTCCTTCCTCATCTCCCTCCTCGCCGTCAGATCGTCAGGGAGCCTTTGCTACCAGCTCCGACTCATCATCGTCATCGTCCTCCTCCTCATCCTCAACTGCTGCTGTTGCCACTGACCCGCTTGATGATGGAGCCTCGGTCATCACCACTGGCACAGCAGGCACCGGTGCCAGCAGCAGGGAGAGCAGCCCAGCGGCAAGTCCTGCTACAGCCAGCCCCGCCATTCAGCTCAAGGATCAGAAAAGGAGACCCGACGAGTCACACGCCTACACCAGCTTCCCCGAGAAAAGGCCGCGGCTGGATGAGCGTCAGTCCTTTCGTAACACAGTTGACTGTGTGCACTCAGAAAAGCCGCAGCCGACAACAGAGGAGCCCAAGGTCCCGCCAATCCGGGTATGATGGATTTGTTTGTAATTGCTTTGTTCGCCATCTTTCTCCAAGATTCGTAATTAAAAGGGAGATTTTTAGTTATCAGTTGTCTTTTTCACACTCAGAACTCAAAACATTATCAGAATACTTTGAACTATAATGTTTCATGTCATTCACACTTGGTATTTTACCAAAAATTACTAGAAAAATGTGTCGTTAATATGGGAATGTACATCTTTACACTGTTTTAGACTTACAATGTTTCGATTAGAATTTTAATTCCTTTTCTAAAGTGACATTTTTTTTTTCTCCCCTCCCCCTCCTTTTCCCTTCTTCTTTACTCTTCTATTTTTTTCCCCTTCTTTTTCCCTTTTTTCCTAGATTCAGCTCTCCCGGATCAAACCGCCCTGGGTCAAAGGGCCACCAACATACCAAATCTGTCCTCGCATCGTGCCCCCCAACGAGGGGTCGAGGCGCTGTGGGACGGGGGCGCGCACATTGGCGGACATCAAGGCCCGCGCCCAGCAAGCCCGTGCACAGCGGGAAGCCGCTGCTGCTGTTGCAGCCACTGGGGACGGGACAGGGCCTGGGGGGGGCGGCCCGGGGGGTGGTACTGGGATACCGGATCGCTCCAGCGGGAGGCGTTCGAGAGAGCACCCGGGTCCCGTTGAACCTGGAGGAGGAGGAGGAAGACGAGGAGGAGGAGGAGGAGGAAGAGTTGATGTGGAGGGACAGGAATCGCCTGCGAGCTCTCATTCGTCTGGAACACAACTACAGTTATCCAGTGTAGAAACTACAGAAAAGCCTCAAGCCTCCACACCACAGACAGTACCCTCTCCGTCCTCTGTATCCTCTAACCCTTCAGTGCTGCCATCAGAATCACCCAAAACGCCCACACCTTCACCGCCTGAGACAGACAGCCCAGGCTCCCAGGACCAGGTGGAGGAAATCTGTGGGGTGGAAGAAGTTGCTACCTGCTCCAGTGATAAAACCTCTGAACAGACCTTAGACACTCCAGTGCCTACTCCAAGTGAGCCAGAGTCTGTTGGAAGTCACCAAGAGGCCAGGGGTGAAGAAGCAGATTCTAGTGACAGCAGAACAGTGACTCCCAATTATACACCAGTGCCCAGTGAGGCAGTTAATCTGGTTCCCACATCCATACCTGATTCATTGCCGAGGTTTGGTGCTCAGGGTGTGGATGTGATCAGGACCTTAGCAGCATCATCTCAGTCTTGGGAATGCGAACAGAATCAGAGTGAACATCGTTCTGGCACTACTGGGGTCATCCAGCATGGCTCAGACATCAAAGGTCCCAAAGAGACGCTTGTTACAGCCCAAAACGGTTTTGTGGAGGGTTCGGAGGAGTGTAAGTCTGGGGAGGTCGAAGCTAATGGTAAATATGGAACAAGTTATGAAGCATCCCTCCCATGTATACCTGATACAACCAGAGAGGAAGATACTGGGATGCATAGTGACTCCACAGAGACAGCATCAGACTTTGAAAATGAAACTCAAGAGGATGAGTCCGTGGACTGGCACAGAACAATGGACCACAATGGAGTGCAAGCTCAGAATACAAAGTCCCAGAATCAGCCTGTCATTCAGACACCAAGTCGAATTACCTCATGCACTTTGAGCCCTCCCCAGCACCAGCAACCAGTCATTCAATCCCATGTCTCTAACCCTACCCATAGTCAAACTGTCATTCAGGCTCGATTCCCCAATGGCATGCCAAACCAGCCAATAATTCAGCCCCAAAAGCAGCATACAATCCGCCATGCCCAGGAGCAGAACTCCAGTGCCCTGACCCAGGCCCATGTGCAATCATACCTCACACCTGGAGAGAAGGACCAGAGCAGAGTTCAGATTCTGAATGAGAACAGCAATGGTGGCAAGCCATTTATCCCAATAGAGAATGAATCTAAATCATTCATCAGAGGTTCTTCAGATGATGCTGGATTGAAAAACACTGTTTCTGCTCTCAAGAGAATTCAAAGTTCCGCTCGGCCTGTGTCGTCTGTGGAGGCTAACAATCCTCTGGTTACCCAGCTTCTACAGGGCAGCCTGCCTTTGGAGAAAGTCCTTCCCCAGCCACACTCAGTTAGTAAGCTGGAGATAAATCGACTCCCAGGGGCACCACTAGGCCATCCATCCAACCGCCAGCCTGGAGGACTTCCCAGGAATCTGGCTCCCCGCTTCAGAGGACCAGCTGATACAGGAGGCCCTACAGAACTTGGTGGCTCAGAGTTTCAGCACAAAACCTCTTCTGCTCAGGTGTCCCCAGGGCCTGGACAAAATTATGGTCCCTCACCACCTGGCACTGCATCTCGAATGGCGTGCCTGTTTGAGGAGGCCAGCTCCCGTGGCACAGTTGTCCAGCAGTTTGTTCCCCAGCAGCCAGGGAACACTGCACCTCCTGGTGCAGTACCTGTCATTACCTCCTTGCCATCCACATCCTCTTCATCTAGGCATCCATTGGACATGAACTCTCAAAGTGCTCCTGGAGCAATGGAATCGGCTGTTATCAAAGAGCACCCCACACCTCAGCCTTCACGGGGTGCAACTCCTGAGAGGCAAACAGCTGGTTTTCAGCAACACTCCAATAATCTTCCCCAGTCCATGTGCAGAACCACACCTGATGCTCCTTCTCCTCCACAAGGTGACCTTTGTCCATCTGAAGTTGTACCTACAGTTAAGATCAGCTGGCGCCCATCTAAACCCCAGCCACCCCAACCTCTGTCCTATCAGCAGCAGCAGCAGCTGTCTCTTGCAGCTACTGTGAAGAATGAGGTCTCTTCACGCCCCTCTTGCCAGCAAGCTCTTACCAAAAATGCACAGGCTCCTATCACCGGCAATGGTTCTGTTGTAGTAGTAACCAAAAAAGAGCCTCAGAGCTCCACGGACAGTTATGTGAGTGGGGGAGCAATGGAAGGACTACTTAATATGGAAATGTCTCTTGTAAGAATGGCAAAAAAAGAGCAAGGCAAAAATCCGTATGCTCGCCAAACAGACTCCTCAGCCTCCCCAGTCTCCTCTTCCTCCTCTTCTCCTTCCTCTACCTCTGCTTCGTCTCTCCCCTACCATCTATATGGAAAGCTGCCTAAGTTGCAGCAGAGTGGAGGTGGACTGAGTGGAGGCACAGGAGGGTCCTCTTCTGGCTTCAGCTACACGGCTAATGTGTCTGTAGTGGACAGTAGTGGCTTCTCCCGCAGCATAGCAGATAGTGTACTGCAGCTACGGCCACGTGTTGGTGTCGGGAGCGCTGGTGGCCAAGGCGCTACTCTTAGCATCCAAGCGTTTGCTGACAGTGCTGCAGAGGAAGTGGCTCTTAAGTGTTCGTGCCGTCTCAAGGCCATGATCATGTGCCAGGGGTGCGGTGCCTTCTGCCACGATGACTGCATCGGCCCCTCCAAACTCTGCGTTTCTTGTCTGGTGGTCAGATAGTGTGTTACAGCACCTCTAAACTGAGCCTGAAGGTCAAAGCAAATGGCTTGACCTCCACAGACTTTGTCTCCTTACCTTAAGGTCAGAAACCAGACGAACATTTGGACTCACATGAGCAAAGAACATGAGGTAGGACTCGAATGGATACAGGCCAGATTTTTGCTGATGGTCAAAGCAAAACAATAGGGCTGGAAGATGCCCTGCAAGATGAAACTCAGTCTGTATTTTTGCTTCATATTTTTTCTATTGCTGTTCTGATGGTGTTATGATGTGTATTATTGTTATTATTATTATTATTAATTATTATTATTGTTATTCTTATTATTGGTATTAAGTGAATTTACATGGCACGGTTGATTGTAGATTGTGCCTTTTCTTTATACTCCCTTCCCCTTCCACAAAACATTTACCTCATCTACTTGACACCAGTCATCAGTTCAGTGTAAAAATGGTGTTCATATGTTTGCGTTTTTCTCTCACTTGCCTCTCTAATAAAGAGAGTGGAGAGTTATGTGCGTCTTGTCTTGCAAAGAAATATTTTTTTAAATCATTAAACAAGCAAATTACTTTTTGTTATTTTGTAAGTGCTTCCTTTCCTTTTTTTATTTTCTTATCCAAAGTGAAGTCCAGTCTGTACTTGGCGGTTAAGCACAGTATTCTAATCTAATAAAGCTGACAATGAGCAGATTTCTTCCTACATTTACTTTGTTTTATTATATGCTTAACATTTTTGAGGTAGTATTGATTTGCTTGGGAATCTTTCAGCAGCATGTCTTTACTTGGCCTTTTCTGTTCACAGATACTTGAGGCTGCACAACAAATCTCTTAAGCTAAATAAATATGACCTTAGCAATTAAACAAGAATGAATGCTATTATGTTTGTAGTTATACCCATTGATATGGAAGCCCTAAAGGTTGTGAATACCCCCTTTTTTTAAAACTCAGTTTTCCCTTTAAAAATGTTCAAGGCCTTGAGTTATTACATCAGTCAAGACCTGGAGAAAAATAAGATTAACTTCTTATTTACTCTTCTTTTCCAGGGGAAAAAAAAGAAATGCAAGAGCAGGTCCATCCAGGGCTTAAATACATTACATTAAAAGAATCATAACTGCACTGTTTTGTGATGTGACAATTTCAAACTTTATTTGACTTGACAAACAGTAGTTATGGATGATCTATATATTCCTGAACAGACAGATCTGTAAAGGCAGCGTTTACATTCTTCAAACATTCTCACAACATGGGCACATTTAAAAACTGCAAATTGCAAAATCGAGGCAAAGTTTCAGCCCTCTGGGATTTGCTACATTTGCCCAGTCTTTAAATATTTTGGGTCTGATGGTGTACCACATCGATTGGACATCAATTCACAAGTAACTGATATAGCAAAAACACCTATGTTTAATTATGCCACTTCTGTGTGTAGTTCATTAACAATGTGCACTTTCTGTCCCAGCAAACGCCTACATCTGAGGCAGTGTCAACTTTTCCCACTTTTTCAATAATGCCCCAGAGAAAGTGGTTCATGGCAGTCCTTGGTTTTTAAAACACCTGAGTCCACAGAGACTCATTTATTATACTTGCATGTTTATAGCACTCAACATGGCACACTGAGACGAACATTTAGTACAAACCACGGTTGCTGAAACAAAGTGCATTGGAAAAATATTCTTGAAAACGGCTCATCTCAAAAAGTTGAGTCCAGATTGTTTGGGGGGGAGGGGTGTGTATTATTTCTAACTGGCCAAAGACAAAACATCTGGATGTAAACATCTATAAACTCCTTCTCTTTTTTCATCATTTCACTGTAACATCAGTGCAGTTAGGTATACCTCTATTTATATATATATATATATATATATGTATTTTTTTCCAAAGCACAATAGGACTTCTTTGTCAATCATACAAAATCACTGAAGTATTTCTACCTTGCACACACCACTGATAATGTACAAGACTTTTTCTTGTCTGCATTTCATATTCAGAAAATGTATCATTCTCAAAGTTCAGATAAAGAAGAAATACACAACAAAAATACACAAAGTCAAATGGTTGCACATAACAGTGATTTATCAGCCATTGGTTTCACTACTGAATAAAGTCAAGACCCAGTGAAAAGCTCCGTCTCAAAAAAAGCTAAAGGTTGATATATGTGGTGTACTCTTACTGGCTAGTAACCTAGTAGACTACATTAACAGCAGCAGGCAGTAAGAGAGTCATGACTATATCAAGAAATACACTGATGGGTCCCTTCATTAGTTACCTTGTATTTACACTCATTGTCCATTTTATCAGCTCCACATAACATTGGTGCATTTTGTAGTTTACAGCTTGTGGTCCATCTGTTTCTAGCCCCATTCATCAATGCTCAGGACCAGTGAACATGTTTTTTTTGGGTGGTGGATCAGTAGTGACATTGTCATGAATGACATTGACATTGTCGTGTGCGCTACAAGGTGGATCAGACACAGCAGTGTGCTGAAAATAGACCACCAACCTAAAATACCCAGGAAACAGTGTTCCATACCCAGAAACTGACCAATGATGAAGGACTAAAAGATGAGGTTTAATATCAAAGTGGACAGTGAGAGGGCCCTGATGTGTGATCCACTCTGCAGCACACACACATGAACTTTAACATGCCACTAACTTGTCAGTGTCTGTGCTGAGAATGATCCACTACCCAAATCATAAATGTTCAGTGGTGGTTCTGTGGGGGTCCTGACCATTGATGAAAGGGGGCTAAAAATGATGCGCAGAAACTACAGTCTGTAAATCACAAAGTGCACCTATATGGTTAGTGGAGCTGATTAAATGGACAATGAGTGTAGATACAAGGTAGGTGTACCTAATGAAGTGGCTTGTTGGTGTATACTGGTAAAGAGGATGTTGACAAGCAGGAGTGAGTCAAAGGGTGTTCCTTTGTTTTGGGACTTTGGGATTTTTTGATGATGTCTTTCATTCTCCTGTATTTCTTTTTCTTTTGAATGAACAGAAATATAAGGGTTGATAGCCTAACCGGTCACACCCCTGGTCAAAATTATAATTGTCAAAAGAGTATATTTAATTTACTGGTCTTATTTTATGTTTTACTGGTTTCATTTGTGTACTGTCTGAAAATGTCTGGATTTCTGTGGCATTAATACTCATCACTAAACTGGATATTTTGCAGTGAAGAGTGTTTGACATGGTCACTGTCATAAGTAAACCTAATTTCTCTGAAATGATAACATTAGGGACAAGATTCTGATATGGGAGTGATGTTATATCAGAACAGTTCTACATGATACGATCAAAGAAGCTGAGTTTGCTTGTCAGCAGATACCAAAAAAACAGATAATCATTTCATACTAACCGTAGATTATTTAACCACTGGAAATTGCTGGCAAGGCAGGAGTTGGACTGGACTTGGGGTACTGGGTACCTGTAGGTAGTCTGTGACTGAGCTGGTCTACTTCTCTCTGTAATATAGAAGGTACATCTTGAGTGGCTCCGGAAGAGGCAGATTGAGAATCTTCTCCCTCAGGACGTTAACAGGAACTTCAGTTAACAGAACTCTCCCCTCCTTCCTCCTGCCGTCTTCATCTTCTTCTGCCTCATCCTCCTCACGTTCACAAACCCTTCTGCAGTCCTCCTCTTCATCATCATCTGTCCCCGACTGGTTGTTGTTGTCATCCATAGGTCCAGGGATCAGGCGGCTCATGAACACGTAGCGGTTGGTCAGTAGTGTCGAGTCGCGATGTTCTCGTTTCTGTTTCAGACGGGACCGTCCTCTGGACCCAACTCTCCGGGGCAGAGGCCACGACCCAGATACCAACTTCTTCAGGGTCTGCCGGATGGAAATGCGAGCCAAGTCCTGGAGGCTCCGCACCTCGAACATAGTAGCTGTATAAGAAGAAACACGGTTTCGGTTAGAAGATTTACACAAAGGTGCAGGGAGAGCACACTAAACTACGTCACTAAAATGTGGTGCACTCTCAGCTTGGCATTAGTGCAAGCAGCTCCATATGTAGACTAATCTCCATATTTAGAGTTGGAAAATACTTGAGTAATTGTACTTCATTATTATACTTGCGCATACTCAAGTTTTACTGAAATTAAATATTTGTACTTTTACGCAATTACAAGAGTAAAAGGGAGTTTACTCTTTACATTTTCATTTAGACCTTCAAAGTAGCTATTAACTGCAAAGACTAGTTTTTGTTATTTTTTGAGTTTACATGCATTTGACTGTTTATATTAAACATCTGACTAAATTCATATAAAACTGCCCTCAACTATGTAATCTGTGTGCAGCCAATTAGTCTCCGTGCCACACCCCACAGCGTCACACACTGCCAAATAAAGAAAACTACATTCTATTATAACATTTACTTTTTACTAATTTTACTACTTACTTATATTTACACTACAGCTGAAAAGGGTAACTGTAAAACTACAGATATTGAAATGAATTGTTGCCAGTTGACAAATGATACTACACATTTTTGTATTTGAAGTAAAAAAAAAAATATTTAGATTTATTGTACAGGCTTTTAGGTTGTTTCTGCGGGTATTAGGTTGTCTCTCAAAACAGGTCAGGTGGGTGCGGGTCATAAAAACCCTGACACATGCATCAGTAATGGGCAGAGTTGAGCCTTCAGGACCAAAACAATCATTTCTGCATGAAGTATCTGGCCTTAAGCATGTAGATACTTTTTACTTTCATTATATTTTTGGCTCTTTACTTGTTATTTTCTGCCCCATTCATATTAATGTGACGGAACCACGTAACTCTGAAGTACTATCCATCCAAGAGAATGAAATATATGTTAATGTAACAAGCTGTTCTATTTTTTATTACATTTCTATAGTTGGTGGGAATTCCACCAACTTTTCAAACTTTCTGCACAATTGAATCACTGAGATGTAAACAAAGGCATTCAGAGTGTTTTGGTGTAAAATGGTTCATTGTAGAGAAACATAGCAGCTTAAGATTTCTTTCAGCAAAGAGAGGAACCAGGAGTTGCAATACTTACAAACAAATACAGTGACAAATACAGTGGTTTTATTTATTTTCCAAAATACAATTGGATATCTGGTTCCTATCGCCCAATGCTGTCAACAGTTTTGACACAGTAAGTTGAATTAATGGAAAATCAGTGGAATTCTGTTTACTGTAATTTAAGATAATTTCTTATTAGGTCTGTTTGTCATGTTCACAGTGTTCACAAAGGCTAGTCGAGGCTTTTGAAATGATACATCTAAAATCTACACATATAAAATCTAATAAATACCTTACAAGGACCTGATGTGACAGTTACATGAATGCAAACTATTGGTGCAAAAGACTCACGAAGAGATACTGCTCTGGGTTTTCCATTTTCTCTGTGTTTTGGAAGTACAAGAGGAGCAAAGGACACTGCAATGATCTTCTTCGTCTCCCATGTATTGTACCCTGTCCGAGTAATTTTAGTAAGCTGAGAAAAGAAAGAAAATAATGATTATTTCTGTAAGTACAGGGACAACCTGTGCAAAAGCCCTAATCTGGACAAAGATGAAGGATCATTGTGGAATTCTGGCAGACTGGATTTTTGTTGGGTTGGTACAATACAATATGGGTCCAACCAGTTCATGGACAACATCAGAATCAGAATCGGAAAACTTTACTGATTCTGGAGGAAATTTCTTACATTTCGACTGCACAGGCACACAAAGAAAAGAACAATGTAAACTATAAAGTCTAAATAAATCCAATAAAAACTCTGCAGAAAATGCTCTATACGAAATAAACTACGCTACATACACAAATGCTGGTGTATATATACTATAGATAAGTAACTTACAGTTAAGTCAATAACTAATAACACAAATGGTGGTTAGGAGTTGTTGCATGTAATAGAGGTCAGTAGTAGATCAATAATATTGACATAAGTAGTGATATTTCACATGGTAAGACTACTGCACATGATACTGCACATCTGCATAAGTTATTGCATATAATGAAATTATTTAGTACCCAATGAGACACTGCACATGATACTGCACATGGTAAAACTATTGTACTCAATGATAAGATATTTCACATAATGATGTTTCAGCACCTGATAAGAAAATTGCTTGATTTTGCGCATGGTAGACTACTGCACATAATAATAAGATACTACTGCACATAATGATAATGATTTAAAGCCAGTGAGAAATTGTGCAACAGAGTAGTACCAGGCTACTGCACAGATTATTCTGTGGGCGTGTGACAGGGGAGCAGTTTGACGGCCGTGGGGAGGAAGGATTTTCTGTGGCGTTCAGTGGAGCACTTTATGCTGGTGAGTCTATGGCTACATACTCAATGTTTTATCACCATGCCAGCTATGGCATCAATAGCTATTATCTGAGACAAAGAACAACACCTTGACAGTCATAGGTGGGATCTCACCTTCTCTTCTAAAGGTAGCACAAGGATGCCACCAACTTTCAGCAGGTTCTTCATATAATCTTCGTGCTCCCTCTGAACCCCTGCTCCACAGTACACCCTGTCATACTGCCTGCTCTCTGGAGCAATCTCCAGACAGTTCCCCATCACAAACGACGGCTCACAGAACTCAAACCTGATGCATAAAAGATGAAGATATGACATATGGCACTTATTATTATTATTATTATTATTATTATTATTA
>JBBPCZ010000142.1:27262252-27282594 GCA_037974445.1 Brycinus macrolepidotus | reverse complement strand
CACTGCTCCCCGGGCGCTGTGTTCCTGGCTGCCCGCTGCTTCACTTGGTGAATGGGTTAAATGCAGAGGAAGAATTTAGTGCTCTTCACACTGTGTGCTGTGGTGTATTCACGTATGACAGAATGATCACTTTCACTTCAAATTAGAAATTAAGGAATTAAGATTCCGTTTAACAATTCATGAAATACCACTCTATCACTCTTACCTAATATGAGGCCCACCATGGTGCTCAGGTAGCCTGTCCCGCTTCCCAGGTTGAGGAAGGACAGACCAGGCTGCAGGTCCAGGGCCTCCATCACCTCCGAGTAGATACAGGGTGCAGAAAGGTGGATGTTTCCATGTCTCCAGGCCAAGTCCTTGTAGGCGCTGTCTCTGAACTCCTCTAGATAGTAGTCAGCGCGGTCAATAGCCCTGAAGGCACACTCCACCAGCTCTGTACGAATGTACTGGGCTTCCTTCAGGTTGTCAATCAACTCATCATTGTCTTCTCCTGCACTCACTGCTCCACCCATTGTAGTTATTGGCTGAGGAAGAACACAATGTAAGGAGCATGTTGCCAGGTCTATATTAAAGGACCCGTATCATGGGAAAACTAAACCAACTATTGTTTTTATTAAAAATGAGAAGAAAAAAAAAGTTTGTTGTGCATAAGCACTGACATAACATTCAGACATAATATTTGTTTCTAGTCCATACAGTCCATATACACATATTTTGCTGCAAAAACAGCCCATTTTAATTTAAAGTTTTTGTGATGTCACAAAAGCTTTGTATCTCAGTACCTACTTTACTGTACATCCACCTTTCCAGTCTACAGCAGTTTAACTCTGCCCATCCATGGTAAAGGTATAAGGAGTGTTTCAGTTCGGACTGCATTTTCAATGTGGCACAACACCCGGCAGCCAATCAGAGCAGAGGAGATCAGTCTTAAAGACACAGTAACAAAAATTGCCTGTTTAATTTTAGGAAATAAAGATAGACTAGAAACTGGTTACGTAAAATGAATAATAATAATCTTCTTGCACTGCTCCCTACCTAAAGATTTAGCACTTAGAACTCTCCTCTGATTCTCATACTGTCCTGAAACTTGAGTTTCCTCAAATTGTAAGTCAGTTTGAATAAAAGCGTCTGCCAAATGAATGTAATGTAATGTAATATAATGAAATTGCATCACATGCACTGTTCTTACTACATGCACTAGACAACAGTTGACAGATCTGTAGTACACAGAATCATCACAGAACTGAAACCTGATGCATAAAAGATTTTGTAGTCAGGTCTAATTTGACATATGAATAAAACCTGAACTGCATGACAGACCCTGTCTTTATTAGCCATACTAAACCACAAACCCAGCACTCAACGCATAAACGACGGTGACACCTGTCAAAGCTCTCATCTGTATGGTAATAATAGCTTTTCATTCAGCTTCTTCATTTCAGAAATGAACTTTGAACAAAAATGCTATTAGTACTATTAATGCAATTGAATCTGATGTGAAAAAATCTAATTCAAACAAGAATTTGCAACTTTTACTAGTAGGAATTATATTACAGTATGTACACCAGTGTCCAAAAGTTTGAAATCAATATTTACCCTAAAATAAACAGAGCATAGGGTAGATAAATGAATAAAATGATAAGTCGTGTCCAACACTACAATTTATGTAATTTTAGATGTGTCTGGAATGATAAACAGAGCTGTAGATCCTTTTAAAAAGACTGCATGATGTAACAATAAAATGAATACATTAATACCTTAATTATATGTTGAGGCAGATAATTTATCCTTGAATACATTCTTCTTGTTGACAATCAACAAGACATTGTTTAAGTTGTTATTGTGCACAAACATGACATAAAAAATCTATATGAAAAGGGATTCTGGGGTAAAATTTCACTTCTATTAGCAAGAACTCTTGATTTTCTTCGATTCTTTTTAACAGAACAATGTTTACTAGTATGAATTAAATTTTATAATCCAGTTTTCTCAAGGAAATCACAACTTTGACATGCATATTTATTACATCTTCAGACTGATCACTAGTGAAGACTGTCACAATTATATATATGCAATTGTAACAGTTTTCAGAAGAAAACTGTTACAATTGTTTGTGTGTGAGTGCATGTGTATGTGTATGTATGTATGTGTATTTATGTAGTTTGTGTGTGTGTGTGTGTGTGTGTGTGTGTGTGTGTGATCCAGAGAAAGTCAGTGTTTGATTGTTTGATTCTCGGAGCGGATCCGTGGTATCAGGAGAGTGTGTGTGTATGTGCTTGTGTATGTGTGTGTATGTATGTATGTGTGTGTGTGTGATCCAGTGAAAGTCAGTGTTTGACTGATTGATCCTCGGAGCGGTGTTGTGTCGGGAGTGTCCGGGAGGAGGCGCTGCGGGTCGGGGAAGAGTCTAAACTTCCCCGGAGACTCGGACTCAAACTGCGGAGCGACATGCCCACCAATCCTCCGCAGGACTGCGCTCCCTCTCTGCAGCTGCGCCACTCGGGCAAGAGACGCGCACAGTCTGACTCAGGAGTGTCGAAAACAAGCACATGTTGAATGACACGGACAAAAAACACCCCCATTAACATGCACATTATTTACCAGGCCTTTTATAGCGCTTAGGGGAGAAACAGTCTCGTGTCTGGCTGGTAAAGACGGATGACGACGCTGTTTGTGCTCACCTCAGATGCTCCCAGGCTCTGGCAGGAAAAAGGCAGTGGAGGAGTTGAGCTAAATCTGATCTCTGCAAACAAAGGAGCTGCACATCAGTGACTCAGCGTCTGACCAACAGACACGACCACAGCCCCCCGAGCAGCTTCAGCTCCCCTTCCGTGCTGTGCTCATTTCCTCCATCGCCTCTTTTTCTTTCTCTCTCTGTTTTGTTTTCTTTCTTCCTTCCTTCCTTCCTTCCTCCGTCCACATCCAGCGAGCAGCCACAGATGTAAACACTGATCAGCTGATCGACTGACGTCACAAAAACAGTGGGTTCCCTTAGTGAGCAGCAACCTGACATCTGTACAGTCAGTTTACACCACGAAAACAGCTTCATAACATAGAAAAAACAAAGTATCCCTACTTTTTTTTTAAATAAGAGCTTGATGTTCTGCCAGAAACAAAGAAAACAACTTACTCTCCAGCTGCCACTGTAAACACCCAGTATCTACTATATACTGTAATTTTCGTCTAACCCTGTAGCTGCTATTGGTGCTATTTTTGCACAATTATTTATTGCTGTCTGTCTCTGTCTTTGCATTTTTGCATTCTTAAGGACTCATAAGACTGTATTCACCTACACTAGTGCTGTAACAGCTCATGTCGACTGCACTGTATGTTGTCATGTCCAGTAAATTATTATATTGTTGGTCTTGTTTTGTTGTTGTAGTTGTTGTTTTGTTCTTTTTTTTGTTGTTGTTTTTGTTTTTTCGCACTCTCTCTTTAGTCCTGTCCTGTCCGCACTTGTGTAGTTTTGTGGTGTTTCTGTTTTTGTTTTGTGTTGCACCACGGTCCTGGAGGAACATTGTTTCATTTCACTGTGTACTGTGTTGAAATGGTTGAAATGACAATAAACACCTACAGGACTTGACTTGACTTGACTTGAAGTAGTGTAATGTTTAAAAAAGTCAGTCACTCTTCAGTCCATGTGTACTAACTAATCTGCAAAAACAGTCTGTTTCGAATTCAGTGTTTTTGTGATGTCACGAAAACAGATGCATTTACATATGTCCTGTTCATTCCACAACAGTTCAGTTCCATTGAATTTATAAGGAGTGTTTCAGCATGGACTACTTTTTTTGGCAAAAGCTCAAGCCAGTCAGAGCAGAGATCATCTTTAAGGCACGGTCAGGGACATGGTCAGGTAAAAATGCATGATGATTGTTTTTGCTACATAATGTCACACCAGTGTTATAAGTGGGGCAGAAAAGTAGAATACAAAAGTAAAGCGGCCCCTTATAGTCACGCATGAACACAGCACAGCACACAGTGTGAAATTCTTTCTCTGTATTTAACCCATTCACCGAGTGAAGCAGTGGGCAGCCAGCAACACAGCGCCCGGGGAGCAGTGTGTGGGGACAGTATCTTGCTCAAAGGTACCTCAGTGGTGCCACTAGCAGTTCTGGGATTTGAACCCACGACCTTCTGATCGTAGGGGCAACCACCAGACCACTAGCCACCCCAAGAAGTAACATATGAGATTTTTAACATAAAGGAGCGGTAGTGGGATCACAGTGTAGGGCAGCTACTAATGACCTACAGTTTGCATTTATTAGAAATAATAGATGATTACAATAAAAGAGTGGTTAACTGAAAATTCTGACTTTTTTATCCCAAAAATTCACACTTTTTTATCCCAAACAGACCTGTTTGGTGTCCACTGGAACTATGAAGCCTACACAAACATATATTGCATTAGTTTTGTAGCTCCGGTGTAACACTAAAGAAGAAAACTTTAGACATCAAGTGTTTTGACTGACTGGTTTCAGGCAAAATTGAGGAAAACTGATTTTTGGTGAAACATTTCTTTTAAAGTAAGCAGATGTGACAGTTCACAAATTCAACCAGCAGGTGTCGCCCAAGCACTGCTTCACATTACTGACCAGAACTTACGACCATTCATACTTCTATACTGGTGGTCCTATACCCATATTACATCAAGTTATTACCAAACACTTTATTAATCATGTAAAAACACAAGTTAGGTGATAGAGTTCCCTTTTATTTCATCACCAACAGATGGGCAAAGTCTATCCATATGCAGCAGTCACTAACACAGATACATTTACAAAATAAATATTGCAACAAGATCTCCATTCAATTTGTACTTAAATATTAAATAAATAATAATAATAATAAATACATCATACTGTATCTGCTCAACCCACTTCACTGTGTAGGGTGTCAAAATACTTTTATGGAAAACAAAACTTGTTAAATAAAAGAGAATATTAGAAAATAATATAAAAATTGATAGAAAATATTTGCACTTAAAAAAGAGATTTAAAAATCCCTGTCTTTAAAATAAATAGGAAGGTTTATAAAACGCTTGCTGTGGATATTCTTAAAATATTGCCTCCTTTCTCAACACAGAGGGCAACTTTTCTGATTATATTGACTGTTAAAAAGCTGCTTATAGAATTTTGTTGTGTAAAATAAATAAGCTCATAAATAGACACGGATGAATAAATAACCAAAAATAAACACCAGAACATGAATAAATAAATTAAACTTACATATCAAGAATCCCATTTAAATAATAATAATAATCATAATAATCATAATAATAATAATAATAATAATAATAACTGTAATAATAATAATAATAATAATAATAATAATAATATGGTAATGGAACTACAACCTATTAATGGAAGTGCAATATCTATGTTTTCAAATACTATGAGCATTTCTAACCTGGACTGCAACAAATCTTTTCACCAAATATGAGACAACATCATCATACAGGGTACAAACGACAGCAGTGCTGCTTTCTAATCATGATTCATTAATGGGGAAGCCGGGAATTCTGAAAGTACCTTCGGACATTAAATGTCAAACACACACATATACACACAAACGCACACACACCAATCTCACAGTTTGTTCATGACAACCTCAGTTTCGCTGAGAAGAGTAAGAAAGGCAGATTGGGACAGGTGTGAGTGGTTTGGTAATAAGAGGCGATGTCCAAAAATAACCCAGAAGAAGACGGACCGCGCCTCAACAGCGCAGTACCTATTTTGGGGTTGTGGGGTTTTTTTTGTCGTTGAAATGGTAAAGCAGCAAGACTGGATTTTTGAATTTGGTCCTTTTCCTCTGAACTCCACAGCGTTCTTCATCCTCAGGGCCGTCACACACAAAACCTGGATGTCCTTTAACAGTACGTAAAATGTTGTTGGTCTGTTTTACAACCCACAGTGTCTCACGGTTGTCACACTCTTTTCCAGCGGTCTGTTTGATTCCCACATCCCACCTTCCATGGTCCGCAGTTGTATTTACACCTCAATACCTTTGACAGCCTGGTTGATGGTTTCCAGCAAGGCTCGGTTCTCTGGGTTCTGGTAGCACTCTTTGTTGGAGAACATGTGGGTCAAAGTGTCCACGTAGGTGTCAAAGTTCTGCTCACTGATGGGCTCCTGCTGTGAGGAACCAAAAAAAGTGGAAGTTACAATGAGACGCCAGTCTTTCTCTTCAGTCTGACCTTCATTCCATAAAAGGTATAAGCATCTGTAGTGCTGAAACTCAATATCATCACTTTTTCCAAGTATACAACCAAATCATGGTATCAGATGGTATTAAGTTACTCTCAACAGATGACATGCACTGACTGGCTGTGAACTGTGATTGGTTGGCATGTATATTACATTTAAATACTGTTATACAAACAGGTATCACTTTTTTTTCCTTTATGGCCAAAGCAGATTTAACACACTAAGAAAATTAAAGTACAAAAATACAATTTCTGACTTTTTTCCCCACGGCCTTCTCAGACCTTCCTGCAGCCCTCAATTACCATTATTGACTGAGCTGTTTTCCCTGTTTTCACTTTACTGAAAAAAACACTGAAGGAAATTTGATATAGTTCTGTAAATGGTAACCAGACACAAACCAAATTTTAGGGCTTAATTTTTTGCAGATTCTGAGCTGTTAAAAACAATCTTAACCTAGCAAGCAACACTGCAAGATTACAAAATGCAAATTCTAATTCACATGTACAAACTCATATTAATGTACACTAATTTTACCATCACGCCTTCTCTGAATTAGGGCCACCTGAGTCTGAAGTGGAGGCAACTAAATTCCAGTACACAAGTTTGAAAAGTTTGGAATCAATATTTTCTTTTCTAATTCTAATATAACATTCTAATATAATAATTGTAATATGGCCTTGGCCAACTTCACAAGTTTATGTGAAGTCAAATAAATATTACAAATCCGTTAAATAAAAATAAAGTAATACATAAATTATAAGACATTATTATTTAGATGCTTCTAAAATGACTAGTTAGATTTTTATTATTAGGTTTTAATAAAATAAGCATCCATAAAAGTGACAATCACATCTCAAGAATTCCTATAAATTGATAATTACAGTCTTTTATTTAACTTTTTTAAATATAAAGTAATCTTAAAAACGTATTTGAAAAGTGATTCCAAACTTGTGAATGGTAGTGTATGAGTTCTGCTGCTGCATCATTTCAGGCCTCCATTCACATAGCTTTGCTGAGTATTGCAACATGGTTGAAAAGGAGCACTAACCCTTTGAGGTTCTGTATGTCTGCACTAGCAGCTGTTTTGAGTGTGTACGTCACCAAGCGAAAGAGAGAAAGCACTTATTGTCCAGCCCTCATACAATACACAATGTATGGCAAATAGCGAAACGTATGTTCAGTAGGGAGGGGGAGGTGGGGACATTTCTAATTCACCACCAGTGTGTTTAGTATAGACTGCTGTATAGTACTGTAGGTGGCTAGTTTCCTCACCATCTGTGGCAGACGGATGTTGGCCAAGCTGCGGATGAGTGCCTGGCTCAGGCCAGACAGCTCAATGAACAGAGCTTCATTTTTCTCTTCAATAAGCTTGTTTTCTTCCTGCATGCTCTTCAAGTTCTTCTCCATTGATGAGATCTGCAGAGGACATGAGGACATACAGACAACAAGGCACTTAGAACCTAGAGATTCAGAAGTTCAAAGAACCAGCCTTGTTCATTTCTGTAAGTGTGGGCAATATAGCTAAAACATAATATAATATCCGAAGGCATTTTCAAAAGGCATTTCATATTTCAGAAGTCTGTAAGTTTTTATGGTAGTGAAACAGTAGTGTTGCCATCAAATCTATGAATATAGTGTTTTTCATGTTTTTTCATTGATTTTTACAACACATTGCTACGTCCAATTAAGCAGAACTCGTTAGACTCTCTTTATCCCCCACCATTTTTGGGATTTTAATTCCCAGCCTGACGAAAATAGAGCAAATTTTAGACAGCAACACCACTTGGGAGCTTCTGTGGTCCTACTTTATTTGGATAAGCCCCAGTAGACTATCTACAGATGTTCAAATTATTAGTGAATCATCTCCTGATTCTCAACAGCGTTAGAGATAGGCTCAGGATCAGGGTCAGGTTTAGGGTAAAGAATAAGATTTGAGGTAGGATTGGCACCAGAGTAACACCATGTCCTAACATGAAGTGTTGTGAGTAAAATTGTTGCTACCCTTTAAACTAGCTTTCATCGTCCAAACTTAAATTTGAACCATTAGTTGAGCACGTTCGGTTTAACAGGTTGGAAGGGACACTGTAAAGCTCAGTATCAGCTGACCTGTGTGTGTAAGTTTGCCATGTCTGCCTCCATCTCAGAGTTTGACTCGTTGAGCTCGCAGATTTCTTTGTTCAGCTGCTTTATGTCTTCATCATTATCAAGAACTGAGGAAACAAAAAGCACATTATGATGTTTGCTTGCATGAAAGAGTAATAAAAATCCCAGCTATCTCGAACACCATCACTCCTCTTACCATCACTTGCCCTGAATTTCTTGCTAATGTAGTCGTCACCAGGGAACCTCGCTCTCTTCTTGTTAGCAGAAGCTCGAGGACAACCTGATAGGCTGTGGGCAGAGAGAGTGAGTGGAGGTTAAACCTTACACTATGCTTCAGTTTTCAAAAGGGTTAGAAACAGCCACAGTACTGCTGATTAAAAGTCCAGTACTGCTGATTAAAAACCCTTAAAACGTTAAAAGTGAAGCCATAGTCTGGCAAAGTTTCCATTCTTATATTCTGTCATTACTTGTTCTGAGTTTAATTACAATTTTCTCCCATTCAGCTGTGGATTCAGTTAGGTGAATACTGTCAAATATTGTCAGAGAGAGATGTGTGATTGACAAAATATTTGTCAGCCTGAGCAGGGGGATGGGTTGCTGGTCTGGTGGTCTGGTGCTGCCCTAGGCAACTGCCTATGGCTAGAAAGACCCTGAGGGTTTTTTTTATAACACTAATGATATCCTAATATACCTTGCCTAACTCTATATTTTTACATTGCCCAGTATAAACCTTTTTAGTTAAAAAAAAGTGTTAAAATGATAAATTACATTTATGTGTTTATTAATTAAAATAATAAGTATTTACAGTTCAGTATTCATTATGTATAGAACTGCTCCAGTGCACGGCAAGGCCTCATGATGACTAACCATTCAACAAAAAATATTATTTTTTTATTTAAATAAACACTGCCACATTCCGGATGGCATTTTCTGAGAGTGACAGCAAGCCCTCAGTGTGATGGTTATGTAAAATCAGCACTAGAATTTAGAATAATGGATCATTGAAAATGGCGAATTATCAATTTCACATCCATTTCGAAAAAAATGTTGATAAATTGATGCATGATTGCAGCGTTAGACTTTAGGACAGTCCACTGCATCCTGTCTGCTGTATCATACCTGCGGTGTGTGAGGAAGCTACCGTTAGCATGGCCTGAACCATCACATCCTGGGGTGGGGCAGGTGGGGCCCTCCGTCTTGAAGGACTTCCAGGAGAAAGGTGTTCCATTCAGCAGGCCCTCCTTCTGCCTGCGTGCAGCCAGTGGGCAGCCGTAGGCACTGCGATGGGTGGCATATTTCCCACTGATATGACCCAGACTATCACAGCCAGGCACCGGGCACCTGATATTTTTCAGTTCATAGTCAGTGAGGTGTAGCTGAACTAATTTAGCGCAGCACCAAAGAGGCATAGAGTGCTGATGTTGAATATGTTGGTGAAAACGTTGTTTGGGGTAAAGGTGGGCTGAAATGCAAATAGTAACTTGAAGCACTTACTTAATCAGCTCTGAATCTTCTTTGTCATCCTTGGTGGGGGTTATTTTTATACCTCCCTTCTTGGCACGAGGGCATCCAGACAAACTGTCGTTAAGAAGATAAAAAATGGTTCAAATTTTTACTATTTTATGATGACTGAAAGCTGGGCTGTCTACAACAAACTGCACTCCTAAGATTGGTTCTCTGCATGGATCTTTGCTTGAACATTTTTTAAAAAATGACTTTTTTAATGAAAAAAAGAATTTAAAAAGTTTCAACACAGTGTACCTTAAATGCTTAACCAGGAAAAAAATAACACTAAATTAAAGTTTAGTTTAAACTAAAGATCTTGAGGAGTCTATTACTTAGAGGAGACTGAGAAAATGGGGATTCTCGCCCTTGAAGAGTTGGATGAAATCTGGTGAAACCAGGTAAGCTCCAAAAAGGTGAAGTTTATAGATATGTGTTAATTAGATTTTTTACAGTGTAACTAATGTAGGAAGTTAACAGTATGTGGAGGTTCTTCAGTGGTTCAAATGGTTCTTCACACTTTCACATCATTTACAAAATGATTCTTTTAAGATTCATCTGCTGAAAGGTTCTTAGCTGAACTAAAAGTGGTTCCTCTTTGGCACTGCTCCAAAGAGAGCTTACTAGCAGATTTACTTTTAATGGTACAAGAAAATTCCCTTTATTCTCCCTCTAATATTATATAGTCTGATCTGTTTCAAACCTGCCATCCGGGCTGTGTTTTGAGTCTTCTGGCAGTGGAAGACTGATAAAGAGATTGATAAAAATGTCATACCTTCTGTGTGAGGCGTAGTTTCCAGTGATATGTCCTGATCCGTCACAGCCCGGGGTGGGACATCTGGAGAACAAAATATCAGAGGTAAGCACAATCATAACACTGAACTTCATTTTCAGTTAATTTCCCTCAGTTGACCAAGTATTTATTCCAAAAAGCATTTTCATATGTTTCTAGTCTAAAAACTGAGTTGAAATTAAGAGTTGTTAAAAATGTAGAATTTCATATTGATGTTTCTAGTTCATGGTGCACTTGTGAGGAGAAGTATCAGTGGCCAGAAGCAGAGGTCAGCTGGAGAAGTTTTCAGACTGTTGTCAGTCTTCAAGAAGAGAGTGACAGCAAATCTTGTGTATATTCAGAGCAGAGTTCACTAATAACAGAACTGAACAGCAGCAGTAGAAGCAGTGAGGGAAGATAAGCAGACAGACATACTTGAGTTCACCAGTGTGGGCAGCCATGAGGGTCCGAAGACTTTTATCAGCAAGAGGACACCCAGAGAGACTGGAAGAAGAAAGCAGAGCAGAGGAAGAAAGAAAAGAGACAGAAGAAGTTTAAGTGCCAAAGAGAAGAGGAAGATTTCTCTCACTGTGTCGATCCTGCCTATTTGGCATAATTCTGTGGCTGTTCTATAGATTGTTTTGAGCAAGAGCACTGAAAACACATCCATGTTACACTTGTTCTTGGACACTGTCTCAGAGTTTCTGTGTTTTTCATAGATTGACAGTATTTTTGTTTATTTTGAACCGCTGCTGATCTTTTGCACATATAAAGCACACAAACACATTCCAGTATTGTTGCTTTCTACCTGACTGCTGATGCAACATTTGCGGAATGTTTTGAATGTTCAAAAATGCTACCTTGAATGCTACCTTGTAGCATATTGCACATCCTTGTACCAAACTGCACATTTTTGCTTCTAGTTTAGAGTTTACATTTATAGGCCCCTTAATTCCAGTGAAGGGCAATCAATGCTTCAGCATAACAAGACATACTTTGACTTTCAGTTCAATGTCCGTTTGAATAGCATTCATTTGTAGTGTTTGTGAAACCGCAAACAACAGGGATTGTGGTACGTAGTAAAAGCATGCATTTAATTGCACTGCAGGCTTAGTGCTCAAGGGTTGCATATGCTCAGCAGAACAGAAAAGTATTAGTACAAGTTTAGAGTGGAAGAAAAAACATGTGCTGTGTTAGTAAGGGTCCAAGCTGTGGCCTGAATTATACCTGCGGTGAGATGCATAGTTCCCTGTTATATGACCACTGCCATCACATCCTGGGGTGGGGCATCTGGACACAGAGTGAAAGAGTGTTATGGTTACGGATGACTGTGTTAATTCTGCGAGAATAGCATTTCTTAAATTATTTCTTTTCTGCTGACTGTGCAGAAGACACTTACAGCAGGAGATCTTTCTTGGTGTCTTTGGGTGGAAGCTTGACTTTGAAGCTGGACGTTGTGACCTCACCAGGGTACTTCCTGTCCTCCAGACTTTCTTGAGTGACATCGTCGTCTTCTCCGTCAGAGGACGTGTGGGACTGTACAGTGTATTCCACCTGTAAATATATAATATCATTTAGGAAAGTGAGCAAAATGCCACAAACCCACCTAAAATCATATATCTGTAGGAATTCCTTGAATACATACAGTTGTATGTAAATGTTTTTGTTGTTGTTGTTGTTGTTGTTCATTTCTTTTATGCTGAAAAAACATTCATTGCAAATTTAATTGCAGCCACAATACTGCTGTGGCTGCAAATCATTGCAAACAATCATTGCAAATTTTAGTGTACGATTTATATTTTAAGATATTTAACAGTTTTTAAAATAGAGCACAAAATAATTCTGCATTAAACGTGCAAAATTGTGAGAATGGGTTCTAATTTAATTTGGAATTTTAAAAAACGCCTGGTTTTTGTAGAAGCATATGAAAATATGAAAGGCGCCCAGGAGTTCATTGTGCCCTCATCCATTTGTTTCTATAAAGCACACAGAACATGAACATCACATCTACAGTTAAAGAAAAGATGCTGACCTCCTCAGGCTCCTCCTCCTTCTGTCGGCTGGTCTTGGTGTAGTCCAGAGGCCCCTCCCACTCCTCTGCTTTGTAGGTGTGGCCAGAGTGAGGTGAGGTGACTCCGTGTGGTTGTGAGAATGATGAGGATGATGAAGACGGGTCCGGTGACCTCACACCCTCCCTCTTGGGTTTCTTCATGCTGAGGTCTAGGGTCCCATTCTCATCCACCTCAATATCTAAGTCCTGGAGATGATGTTAAGAATAAGAAATTTGAAAAGGGACATTTTATGGGTTACTGTCTCATTTCTAACATGATGCTAGTGCCTGAATTGTTATATTGTGGCATATATAGTTCTGTGCAAAAGTCTTAGGTGCCTGTGCAAATTCTTTAAAGTCATTTTTCTCAGCGTGTGATTAAGTGTCTTTCTGCCAGCAAAGCTGACATTAGAATAAATGCAAACAAACAAGAAAGCAATAAAAAAGTATCAAGATTTGTTTTGTTTGTAAAGAAGGGTAGCTGATATTTTATGAACTGGTTAGGAGAACACAGGTTCGGTTCAAACCAGGCTTCTGATGGAAACTATGATTAATACTGGGTTTCCACAAAAAACACACACATAACATCAGTATTTACTGTATAATGTCATTTGGACTTATTCTTTTCAGTTTTATTTAGTATATTTAGTAATATTAATCTGAAAAAAACACTCACTGCTCGTCTAAACAGTTTTTCTTTTCACAGATGCCTGAGACTTTTGGACAGTACTGCACTCTATACATTTAGTTCATATACTTGGAATAATGTATTTTTGGTAGCACACTGGCTACATCATTGTATTTATACTATTATTTGCATTCTGCACTGTTTGTTTATGTAATGCACCAATTCAGCAGTGGTAAATGAAGTGATTCTGGCTCTGTAGCTCTTGCTGGACTACATACCTTGCTGGCCTGCTCCTGATGTTTGGTGCTAAGGTTCTCTGGTCTCTCCCAGCAGCGCGTGGACAGGTTGAGGATGGCAGTGGCGGCCATATGAGCTGCCTCGGCATCGTGGGAATAGTCGTATCCACTGGAGGTGGAGGAGGAGCTGCTCTTAGCGTAGCTTCCAGATAAACTCTGGCTTGGGGAGGAAGCTTTTGGGAATGTTTTTGCTGTTAATCAAGACAATGACATGGATACAAAGTAAAACCTACAATAAGTATCTTATCTGAAAGATGACACTGTCCATTGAATTTGAATCTACAGTGGACATGACATACAAAGCAGAGAAGAGTATAGATGCTCTGTTGAAAACAATGCAGTAAAGTGTCCTCACATTTGAAGGCTTTAGGTGAGGTTTCACTGGTGGGCATCTTTGGGGCGAGCATGCGCTTGCCAAACACCTGCACGTCAAAGCTTGCATAGTCAAAGGACACCTTGGAATACTTCTCCAGCTCCTTCGCCAGGTTGGCTCGAGGGGTGGCTGGCACTACGTTAGGTCTGTAGCTGCCATACTGAGGAATCTCCAACTGCTTCACAAAACACATGGGCCTAAAGGAGGGAGGGAATGGAGATCAGCTTCTGAATGAATTAAACCTTAGAATTCAAAGCAGAGGCATAATATGATTTAAACGAGATATAATACAACTTATAACTAATTTGTATTACATTGAAAACAGCAGATGAACTCTGATGAACATATAGATATTTTGTTATGATTTAAACCTGCAGTATTGCCCAATTCTGAAAACTGCCATGAAAACAAAAATGTCAGAAGTACAAACTTCAACCTGTCAGGAATGTTAATCAAATGTAAATTATGTAACAATGTGCTTAATTTTCTAAACGTGTATTTACATTTACTCTGTAAGAGAGGGAGACAACTATCAATGTGTTACAAACAAAACTTGTAACAAAAATGTAAACTCTCCCATCACGTGGAGCTGTGTGTTTTTAGTTCAAAATGTCTTGAAAAACAAGTTTTCTTTGCTTTTTCTGAAAAAAAAAATTATTTATGTAAACACTCACACCCTTCCCTCTCTATTCCATACGGTCCATGTATGGAAACTAAGCAGCAAAAATGGCCTGTTTTGTTTTTGTGATGTCACAAGAAGCAACACATTTACCTAGGTGTGTCTATTGACCCTACAGCAGTTGAGAAAAAAACAGCCTATTTAATTCTGAAGAATGAAGAGACGTTGCAAAATGGTTAAACAAAAATAAAATGCAACGATTTTTCATAAAGAAAACCATACAAATGTTATAAGTGAACCTATGGCTGGAAATAAAATCGAAACACAATGCAAGATATAGGCCCTCTAAATAATTATTCTGTTTTTAAATGGCGTATTGACATGGCTGGCTTACCTGAGTACTCTGTCTGAGTTAGAGCCTCCAACTGACTGTTCACTGACTGAGGCCTGGGGCTGAACTGCCTTCTCATAACCCTTTGAGTGTTTTCCTGCAGCAGCTATTGGGCAGCCAGATAGACTGAAGAGATATGAAGAGGTGAGGGATACGAATATGTTGTAAATAATGCTGTTTATTAGACCTAAAAATGACTGTGCTGATTGTGAAATTGTTTAGAGCTTCAGAATTTACCTGCGATGTGTGTTGCGGTTGCTGTTAACGTGGCCTTGGCCATTGCACCCAGGTGTTGGGCATTTCAGTACGTTCTCATGCATGGCCAGGACTGTGGAGATGGAGAAAATGTGTCAGGAGTTGAAGTTTGCTATAAGTGTATGGAGGAAGTGAAGTGAAGGCTATTACAGGACTCATGAGAGACAGTACTCACTTTCAGGTGGGACCCTGTCTTTATGTGGGCACCCAGAAAGGCTCCGGTGGTGAGGGTACAGTCCAGTCACATGCCCTGTCCCATCACACCCTGGTGTGGGGCACTTCACTTCCTTCTTCTCTGATCTGGAGCCTTCTGTGATGAAAGTAGGACAGGAAGATTTGAGAGGAAAACAGAACACATCAAGCTCCTCTGGACTCAATCTGGAAGGCTTTTCTAGTCATACTGCATGATTCAGCTACTTTAGCTTCAAAAGAGGTCAGATTTAGATGCCACACATGTACAGTATTGATGATTGGTCCACTGTTCATAAATTTGGAATGTTTCCAATAATAAACCAGTTTTTAACTAAGTAGTAGGAATATGTAAAAAGGAAATGAAGATAATACAAGAACAGAGCTGTAAACTACTCCGAAATAACTCTGAAAACTGTATAAGATCAAGAACGAAAATTATTTAAAAAAATAACATCACAAATGCCTTGCATTTCAAAAGTGGCAGACAAATACGATAGTACATAGATCATTATAGTGTACTATTCATCACTGACAGCTTCCCAAAACACTAGATCTAAAGCATTAAACTAGAGTAAAGCATCAAAAATTACTTTCCGGGTTAATTTCTTGCATGATTATCAACATTATATAAGTTATTACTGCATATCAAATGTAAAAAATATGAATATGACATGTTATACCAAACTTCTGAGCTGAAGCTTATTTGATGATGGTAATGGCTTATGGAATGGAACGCATTATGGAATAAAATCTCTTAAAACTACTATTTGTGTTTTACCCAATTATATGCCAAAGTTTGACCACCTCCCGCCCTTCCTCCCCCACATACATAAACAGTATTTGTGCATGGAAAATTATTATCACTCAGAAAACTAACAAACCATATAATTTGATCGGGTTAATGGAGTTTTCACATATGACTCTTTGTAAACATTATTATCGTATGCAAAATCATACAAATCACTAATATGACATGTGATTAAAACTTTTGAATGGTAGTGTATGTTGGAGTATTTATACAGTAACGTGAATTGAGTGGAGCTTGATGAGCATTCACATTACCTTTACTGTAGTATCCCCTGCGGGCTGCGTGATCTGGAACTTTGCTGCTTTTTTCCTCCAGGCTGTGGTAGCTCTGCTGGTCCGGAGAGCAGCTCTCCTCTGAGCTGCGTCCAGTCTGCTCCGCCTTCAGCGCGATGGCCTGCTCCAGCAGCCCCAGGTTCCCTCGCGTCATGTCGTATGTTTCAGACTCGTCTGTGACCTCTGACCTGTGGGACACACTGTCCATCTCTTCATCTTCTGCTTCGTCCACTTCTTCCTCTCCTTCATCCTCCTCTTCGTCCTCCTCCTCCTCCTCGTCCCCTTCAGAGTGCAGCTCTATGACCACTGTGGGTGAGGCTTTGTTGGGTGCGTCTTCTCTGTCTTCCTCTTCGTCTTCTTCGTCTTCCTCCTCCTCTTCCTCTTCCTCTTCTTCTGGTTCTAATACCTGAGTTGGATAGCTGGTTTCCAGGGCAACGGGGTCACTTTGGGCCTCCTCCTCCTCCTCCTCCTCCTCCTCCTCCTCTTCCTCTTCTTCTTCCTCCTCATCTACATTATCCTCCTGATCATTGGTCTTCACCTCAACCTCTTTGGCCTGGGCTTTGTTGAAGTCTCCGCTGAAGTACTGGTGGTCCGAATTGTTCTTCTGACTCGTGCACTGGCTCTCACCCTCCTCGTCTGGGTTCTCTTCTTCCTCTTCTTCTTCCTCTGCACCATCTTCTTCCTCTTCTACTTGCATGGCCTCATCAGAAACCTTCAGCTGTTGAGTCATACTCTCTTCTTCTGCTATCTCGTCTCCACCCTCTCCATCTTCTTCCTCCCCAGCCTGAATCTCCGCAGCAACTTGAAGCCCCTCAGCATTCTCTGTTTCCATGGTGATTTGTGGGATGGGTGTGGCCTCAGTCTCAACCTGCTCTTTTTTAGGTTCCTCTTCAGGTTCTGGAGAAGGAACATCTTTGACTTCAGTGTTTTTCTCTTCATCTTCTGCTTGTGAACTTTCCTCTGTGGGTGCAACAACTGCAAGATCATAAACAGTAAATCTTTAGGATAAGAAAGGCATTAAACTCAAATAATCGTAAAATCTAAAGTATTTCTTAAAGCAATTCCACAGAAGAACCAATTTCATCTTTGTAAATGAGATGTGTGATGCATAACATAAGATTCTATACTAATCTATACCAATATCTAGCACTATATGTCCAACACAAGAACCCTTATGGGCCCTTATTTATTTTTAAGAGTGTAGAGTACAGGGCATTTGACACAACTGAAAGATCTTGTTTCTCACCTGGCAATGGCTCTGATGTTTCCTCCATTTTCTTAGACTCCTCCACTTTCTCTGCTGTCTCCTCGTCAGACTCTGTGGCTTCATCCTTTGGTTCTGTCTCACTGTTTGTGTCACTATCTGCGTTAAACCCCTCGTCCATTGCCAGCTTTAAAGGATTGGGCTTCTTCTTAGAGGCTGCCTGGTTTTCCTCTGCCTCTTGGAGTTTCCTTTTCTTGGCCAGTGGGCAACCCAGTGCACTGTTGGAGGCACAAAATTTGGTATGTAAACCATATTTATCAGTTAATTAATTTAACATAAACCTGTGGAAAGAGGCCTGTTACCTTCGGTGTCGGGCATATTTCCCACTGACGTGACCCAAACCGTCACATCCGGGAGTGGGGCAGCTAAAAATAAGGAAAAATAGAACTTAAAAGGTTTGTTTTTTACTTTGTTGTTTTACAAAATATGTGTTTGGTTTAACTGATCAGTGTGGAGAAACATTAAACCTATAAATAAAAGAAACCATACCTGTATTCTTGTCCCACAAGCTCCAGAGGAACTGAGAAAAAAAGAGGTCTTTAGAGTTAAGCCAAATGAAAAACACTAGCACACACATCACACATTCTCTGAGCCTATGAATTCCTGCTGTACTGAGTTGAATAAAAATAACTTACAGATCTCACATAAATAGGCCAGACTGAGTAGAGAGGGTGATGCTGTGTCATTGCTGACCATCCTGCACTGCTGTTAGCACACGGCTGCTTTATCAAACTATATTTCTGACACTTGAACAACTTAGCACACACAAATCTCTGTATGTTCTGTGTACATCTGGGTAACTAAACATGCCTATGGATACATTTATTTTATTTATTTACAATGTTTTTATTATTTTTAGGACTGTTTTCTCTTTCATCATCATCATCATCACCATCATCATAATCATCATCTTCTTATTCTTCCAATAATAATAATAATGATAATAATGATAATAATAATAATAATAATAATAATAATAATCATAATAATAATAATAATACTTATTATTATTATTATTATTATTATTATCAAACTCAAATAAGAAAATTATTCTGTTCTGTTCTATTCTGTTCTGTTTTGTTCACTTCTGTTCTCTTTCTCTGTATACTGTGAACTGCTCTCACCTCTGATGCCTTTCGAGCGAGTTCGTGTCCTCTTCTCTTCTGTGTCTTGGCTCATCTGGAACACAGGCAGAGCACACGGATTATTATTACTATACTGAACTTACAGTCTTTACTTCCTTCCTTTAGTACTTAGAGGCCTTTTCTCACTAGACAGAGCTCTATTTAAGCTCAAATGTCATTGCACGACTTCAGTTCTATCCTCCTTCATGACCAAGAAACATCTAATGGTCCCCTGGGCTGGAGCCAGTCTAATGTTACTGGAACCAAAATGGTTCTATACATCCTTTAAAGTCTTTAAAACAGCAAAATCAATAATTCACTTCCAATTCGTTCCTTTGAGATTCACAACACAGTCTGCTGAGAGAACTGGGAGGAGAGTGAGTGGGAGAAAACGAAAGAAAAAAAAAAACTCGGGAAGATAAGTAAAGATCTGAAGCAAACAGAGAGTAAATGGAGAGAAGATGTGTGAAGTAAATAGAGAGAACTGTGCAAAGGTTTCAGCTGAAGCAGAAGACAGAAACATGCAAGGAGGATGGAGCTCTTTTTAGCGAGAGGCTAATAAGAACAGCTCAAGGTTGTTCACTGTGTGATAGCTCTCAGTGAAGTAAATATAAAACCGTCTCACTCAATATGAAACTGATCTACATGTAAACCGTTAGGGAGAAAACACACAGAATGAAAAACCCCCTCTGTCTCACTTTGATTCTCCTGCTCCTCTTCTCCCAGCTGCTGACTCTGTCCCCTCTGGTCCACCTCTGGCTCAGCAGCTGCCCATGGAACTCATTCTCTATTTGGAGAAAGAAATACAGACATGGTTCGACTTCTGCCTCAGACTAAGAAGTACAGCATACTTTACATAACAAACATACATAAGAGAACAAAGCCTTTACACCTCGTCACACAGCAGGGAGGCAATATTTATGCAGGATTTCTAAGAAGCTGCTCATTGTAACATTTCAGACTAAATCTCCAAGAAGGTAACTTTGAAGGAGAAAAGGAAAAAAAATGTTCTTAACTTTATTGTATGTTAATGTAGAAAGATTTGATTGTAAGACGTTCTGGAGCATTTCCAGAACAGCCTATTTGTCCATTTGTCACAATGTAAAGGGCAGCTGGCATTTTAGAATCGGGAGGGGGGAGGGGGACAAAAAAGAGCTGCAAGCTTTGCACATGGCAGCCACAATATGTTAAACATACAGCACCACTTAATAGTTTGGTATCATTCTTTCTTTTTGGTTGCAGATCATAAAGAGACAACATTCTAAATAGTTTGCAGAAATGTAAATGTGCCCAAAATGATTTACTGAAAATTTAGATTGTTGCCAAACGTTAGCTGTACAACACAAAGAGTGATATTATATTAGATGTTTCAATAAATATATATATATATACATATAACATTAATCGATGTATCTTATATATATGCACACAACATAATTTTTTGCAAAGAATATCAATGTTTTATATATATATATATATATATATA
>JBBPCZ010000142.1:27240159-27261582 GCA_037974445.1 Brycinus macrolepidotus | reverse complement strand
ATATAAAACAACTGACAACTGGATAAACCTACACTGGAATTTATAAAGGTATATTTGTAAACTGTCATCACACTTGGCGAGGTGATACTACACCAGAAAGATCAACAGCAGCTTTCATGACAAAGAGATGGTTGTTAGAATAAGCCTTTATAAAAGGTTATATAGGTTTATGTCAGTCGAAAGGCTAATGCACGTGTCAGGTAGCCTACAAATGCTGCTCTCTAGTGAAATGTTAGCAAAATATTTAATTACCTTCAGATGTCTAGTTCACATTATTTAAATTCAGTTATTCAAATTTACATTGAATAACTAAACATAGAAAAAAAAGGTGACCAAGAAATATGACAAACAATGAGCAGCAGTGAAGGTAAATATAGGACTGTAGCTTCTTATGGCACATTATGACTGTTATTACAGTAACATAAAGAGAACAGAAATTTAACATGTCCTGCTAATGCTATAAACCTATTTGTCCCTAAATGTGTTGAGCTGTAAATGAAAGACCCATGAAGTTAAATGTTGTATACTGTTATGTACAGCTTGTCAATTCCTGCCAATAACAGCTCGTCATTCAGACAGGTCTTCATTAGCTGGAAACCTTTGGTGACACGTTTTGGTGGAGTGATTATTGTAAGTCGTTATAAGCTGCTGATCTTCAGGACGGTGTTGACTAACACTGTGGGGAAACTAACAGGGAAGTCAGTCAAAGCGCTTCTGAACACCAGCACATGAATGGCGGTGGTGTGTGAGGAGTGCTGTCCTGGATCTGGTGTTGACTCTGTGAACAGCGATGTGACCCAGCTGTTCCAACCGGCTCTCATTAAAGCCTCTGATTACATTTCAGATGGCACCTGGTGCTCCTTTACAGCATGCACACACACACACACACACACACAATGTGCCCAGCACTGACATTCTTTGCAAGAAATTATGTTGTACTGTAGTTGAAAGTATAACTACACTGAAAAAAGTAACCGGCTAGTAATGTAACACACTGAATTTTGTGTTTCAGTAGCTCTTTAGCTGTACATTTCTTCGCCAGTCACAGTATTGTGACTGTGCAAATGATGTATGCGTTTGAATCAAGTAAATTCAAGGCATCACCTTTTACAATCCATAAGTAAAGGGTCAACAAGTGCAAAACGCAGCAGATGAATAATTAAAATAATGTATCAAGCCTTACAGGTGATGGTCAAATGTCTTAAGAGCATTAAACATTTATAAACATCCTCCGCTGTAGTTGCTTTATGCAAGTAACAATGGAAACATCAAGGCATTTGGTAGGAACATAGTTTTGCAATCATACATATGAAATTTAATTATAATACTTGATTTTTTTTTCTTGTTTTTCACATTCCTGTATTGGCTCCATCTCTCAGTGCACCTGCTAAGGCTGTTTCTTTTATGACACATAAACAAGAAGAACAATATTGTACTAATAGCAGCTCTGCTTTCATCTCATGGGACGTTGGCTTAGAACAAGAGCATCATGATGCTGCAGTAACCTCTCTCTCTCTCTCTCTCTGCCCACAATACCACGCCTTTAAATGACTCCCATCCCAGCAAAACCCCCTCCATCACTGCAAAGCTGCGTAATGGTAACCACTCTATGCCAATCACGGAGATGTGGGACGTTTTCAACAGCTCTCATTTCCAATCCCACTGGCTGCCACATCTCTATAGCTCTATAGAGCTTTACTGAGGGCATCCACAAGACTGGAATACATACTAGGAGGACAAAAAAGAATAATAATAAATAAATAGAGGCTTTAAAACACAAGGATGCCTTAAAAAACAATGCACATCACCTGAGAGTTAGGCCCCAGTAAAACAGCAAGCAGGTCAACATCATGCACACAAAGCCTTTCCAAACTTGTTCTCCTTCTGAGGCTTCACACTCAGAAACACAGCACTACAGAAACAGTAAGCTGCAACTAACTTCCAAGACTTCTGCGGTCTGTGATGTTCAAACTTTAACGGTGGAGCAGCCTGGCCTGCACCACACACACACACAGGCCCGGATACGAGGCTACACTACACATCGATACTGATCCACCAGGGGTGCAGAAAGTTGAGCTTTTATCGAGCACAAAAAAGCTGCGTTACTGCAGGCGCCTGTTCGTTATAAAGCCAGTGTAGATATGAAGGATGGTCCTCAGCCTCACACAAACATCAGGCACGATGCGAGAGGAGCACAGAGGAGGAGAGCAGGTCGGAACCCGGCGTCCATTAGACGAGCAGAGCGAGAGATCCTGCTGGTTAGCAGCCAGAAAAGGGCTCGAAAACAAAACACGAGACGAATAAATACCCTTGATCTTCGTGGCGACGTGTGTGTCCTTTTTTTTTTAGAGGGGAGGGGGGGTGAGATGCTAGCGGCCCTCTCTCTCTCTCTCTTTGTAGCCGTAACTTCAGCTCTGCTCCGGCGTGTAAAAGCCCTTTAAATAATCCGAGCACGGCTCGTCCCAAACCTCTTCACGGTGCGTGTCCGCGTGCGCCTCAACACGATCGCGAGCTTCATCAAAAAGCCATTTCCACGCGAGAATAATGTTGACTTACCTTTTTTTGGCTCACAGGCCCATTGTTCACCCCTCCTCTACCCCGGGCCGGTGACGTCATCATAGTAAAATGTACAATGCGAGAAAGGGGTGGGCCTCTAGTACTCAACAACCCCCCTTCCAAACACACACACACACACACACGCACACACACGTAAACAACACATGCCTACCATCGTTCAAGTTGATCTCAGCCAAACAAACAAAAAAACACTTAAAAGCATGCACACCTATGGATTAATATGATAAGATATACTGTCCTGTGTGAAACTAATGAGCCCCTACTCCCGCCCCCTCTCTCTGTCTCTCCCCCCTCCTCTCTCTCTCTGGTTGAAATGAAGGCCATTTAAAGCACCGCTCTACTTTCTCTGTGCTGTTCCGAAGTTCAGCACCCTCGACAGCGCTGGAGTTCATTTCAGCACCTTGGACAGCAACACCTCTTCACCACAGAGCCTCTACCACCCACACACATAGGCGTTTAGTTCTTTGTTTGCTCACACTGTTTGTTTGTTGCCATTATACAAATACTATAATCCGTTTAAATAGCATGCATTTCTAAAATAAAGTGATTTTATTTTCTCGTACACATAAAAAAAACATTCCCAGATTGAGCACAGGAACACCAGCGCTGTGCATTTAAATTAATATGGATGTAAACACAATAAAAGGATGAAGTAAAAACTATACTAATCGATGCAATGTTGAGTGTTTAGGAAGGGTGTGTTACAGCATAATGGCTGTTGTCCACGTAGGCGATCAATTATTTTCATTCTCCATCGACACTTTGTGTTATACATAATTTTCTTTTTCATTTTTTTCCGCAAAAGGCCTCGTTATTTTGAAAAGGATAAAGGAACTACTTTTTCGTGCGCAGTGATACGTTTGGTTAACAGCAGCCAGACCTAAAATAAGGCAACGCGGCCGGAAATAGCCTACTTTCCCCAAACATTCTCGCTTTCTGTCAATAGACAGATAAAAAAATATATAATACAGAGTTTTTAAAAATCGTATTAATAACACAGTAATTTAACTGGCCGACCTGCTCGACATACTGTGTCCTCCCCAACCTCTATTATCCGCACACAGAGGCCTGTAGGCCTGCACTTCAGGTCCACATTTGAATTGATTCGCCAGCTTGAATTAAAATATAATTCTTTATGAGTTCATTTGGCGACTGCTTTTACATTTTCTTAAGTTAACCTAAATTCCTGTGTTTAATTAATTTAACCACAGCACTCAGACACATTCTGAATTTTAATTTTACTAACTCAAAAAAGCAAAAAAATTAAAATAAATAAAAACAAAACAAAACAAACAAAAATATATATAATTGTTTAATATAGTTTTTTGTAGTATATGTAGCTTATAGTACATGCATATGCTAAAGTTTATAGTATGTAGTATTTATATATATAATATATATATTTATATATGTATATATATATGTATATATATATATATATATATATCATAGATAGATAGATAGATAAATAGATAGATTTGTCGTTCATTTGTTTTTTTGCTTTTTTGTCGTATCTCTCCATATAAATTCTTTTGGTAGTTTATTTTAAGTGATTTGTTTCTGTAGTGAGAACTCTTGTAAGAAAAAAAAAGTGAACAAAAAGTTTTTGTTCGACTCTTCCCGAAACTCTTGAAGAGTTTCTATATTTAATGAGAGCGAAGTTCCTCGGCTACCAGCTGGACCTGTGTTCTCCTCCTCCAGCTAGGTGCAGATGGACAGCCTTCCTGCTGCAGCATACAATTATCCTCGCGGTCTGTTTCCACGGGACAACAGCAGCGTGTATAAATATTACATACGTGCCAGCTGAGCGAGGGAGACGACTAGAGCCCCCCCCACCCCACCCCACCCCACCCCACACACACTCACACACTCACACACACACACTCACACACACACACACGCCATGGACAGATGGACCTGCCTAAGTCCCTCCCTCACTCAAACTTTTAACGGGCCTGTACCACAGCCTCAAGTCCCCACAGAGTTCACAGCTCAAATCCCTGCGGAAACAAAAGTTTCCTTTGTCTGCAAACTGTCTGGACGCTGGATTTGAGTCCGGAAACTTTGAAAACAAAAAGAGCTCGTCTCTGTCAGCCTATAAGCTGCACGACCCTCTCATAAACAACCCTTACACCAAATTTAAGCCCATTAAACCACATTTTAAGAGGAATATTGCCACTATAAAGCGTTACTACAGTCCTGTATTGCTGTAGAATCTCTTCTCATTGCAGCTAATAACAAGTCCAACAAATGCATGTCCAATAAAGTATTACAAGTTCACATAAATTAAAAAAGCGAACTGAATAATAAATAAATAAATAAAATACATAAAATCTGATGCATTGAGGAATGACGTGCATTATAAAACCCCAAAACTGTCTCCGAAAATCAAGTGGTATCGGCTGGAACACACTAAAACGCTGGTTTTAAAAATAAAAAAAACACTGTTTGACTCACCGAGAAAAACTTTACACAGCTTCATCTTGGCTGTGTCTCCTGTTGTCCCCACGCACAGCTTTCCAACTCTGAAACTTCCCCTCATGATAACAGAGAAAGTAACTTGGGGAAAAACTTGCAGGAGTGGGCGGGGCGCTCCCCGAACTTCGCGTTCGGCCAATCAGACGCGGGCTGCGTCACGCTTCTCCCCCGAGGCCAGCCAATCAGAGCGCTGCACGGCTGGAGCGGTACCCAAACAAAGCCCATTGAGAGAGAAGACAAAAGACGGGCCCTGCCCCCCCAGTCAGATGGCAGAGAGGAACACTTCCCTTTTCTCTCTTTCACTGCAAGAGCCTCTTAGAACTTCAGCAGAAAACTTTCTCAAAGTTTCTTCAGGGCTCTGTTCACCATTTTTAGACGAGTAAAAGACAAGCTAAACACGACTTTATCCACAATCACATGCTTATTCTTACACACTTGCAAATACATCCTGTACTTAATCATATACACCCATATATATCAATTTACATTTAGGCTTAAACACAGAAACCATTCATTTGTGTTAATGCGCACGCGCGCTCACACACGCACAAAACAAAATCACAACGGAGGCAAATTAAATGTATTAAATTATTCTACTATACTTGTCCTGTGCAACCACACAAAGTTTGTATAATTACAAATATTATACAGTTACAGTCAGTAGAATAAGGAGAGGAAGGAATAAATAAAAATGTATTCAGATAGATTAATTTGACACTAAAGTAACTGGTTAAAATTCTAATAAAATGAAAAATATTAATCAGACTATGTTTCAGAAGTGACAGTCACGTCGTAAGACAGATAACTGGACAAAGTCCTATAAAAGGAAAATTACAGAATATTGTGGTACGATGCAAAAGTCTAAAAAACGTTCTTGGGTAGTAAGCATATATTTGATTAAATGTACACAAATATTAAGATAAATACAAACAACATCAAGACCAGTATTGTATTTAATAATAAGTAGTGATTTTATGTATGTCAGTGTGTTTTATTGACCACTACTGGAACTCCAGTGTAACTTATCATGGTTATAATCCAACACCTGGTTTGGTTTAATTAGTGCTTCATGAAATTCAATCATTTGTGCTGGTGCCACGACTGAGGGCATTAAGAGGATGACGAGCACCAAACTACTTTTCTGAAAAGTTTTAACTGTTTAAAACTTTTACTTTTATGTTTATTCAGTTATCTAGAGCTTTTAACAAGCAGAAACACCTACTGCTCAGGATAATGATTTTTTACACTTAGCTTGAGGGGATAAGACTTTTGCACAACTCTGTGTAAGATCATTTTATAAATCATGTTACATTGTGTTTAAATGAACAGCAAATGTGATGATCAACAATACAATACAATACAATAATTACAATAAAAGAAAATCACTAAAAGAATTTTAAATAAACAAATTAAAAGTGCACAGGAGAATTTTTGACGTGTATTATTTCTGCACAATGTATTCTTTTAGTTTTTTGTATCTAAAACATTTAGATGCGTGTGTGTGTTCGCATGTGTGTGTGTGTGTGTGTGTGTGAGTAACTTCCATGTTGTGTTTCAACTTAATGAACAGATAAGGATAATTATGGAGAAACAGGAAATGTTTGGTGTGTGTTATTATTGAGCTTATGTCCACACACACACACACACACACACACACACACACACATACACAAATGTATCTAAGAATTTTTCCAGAATTTTCTTGTGTGTGAGTGTGTGTGTGTGTGTGTGTGTGTGTGTGTGTGTGCACGCATAGTTGATTCATCTACCACTAAGACAAAAGAATAGCTGCTGTATTGTATTAAAACCCAATAGCAAATCATGCAGATGATGGCAAATGCACTGATCAAATGGGGCTAATAATTAAGAAATAGTAGAAAGTTTCTCCTCCTGTCCATTCAGAGTGAGTGGAATGTGAAAAGAGCTCTCCGTCAATCAGTTAATCAAACCAATCAATCAACCAATCAACCATTCAGTGAGATTCCCTTCGCAAGCAAGGCCAGTGGAGCAGTCACTCTCTCGTTCTCTCAGTCGTAATCTGTGCTCTCTCTCTGTCTCTCTCCCTCTCTCTCTCTTTCTCTCTCCATCCATGAGCTAAAATCTGAGCCCCACATGACAGATGGCTCTGCTGATAATGATGCTGAGGGATCCCCCCCCCCCCCGCCTTCTCACCCAAAACCACCTCCCTGCTGTTGCCATAGTGAGGAGGGGGTCTGAGAGATGTATGGAAGGGGCCAGGGGGCACTTATTAAGGCATCCACACTTAGTGGACACCAGGCCTTAGAGAAAGTGTACAAAGCTTTCAGAGTCTGATTTAAAAAGACTGTTGGAGATGAAGGTGTGGGTCTGCCTGCAGCTGCCCTTCTTTGATTTCCTTTGTTTCTGTCCATGTAGCTGCAGATACAAACAATTAACTCCATGCAGGAAGAACATCATCAAACACATCCCCATATGCATATTTGATTTTTACACATTGTTCATACTGTAAGGGTCTTGAAATGAATGAAAAACATGGACAAATGAAATATTTTGAGTGACGTTTTATAAGCTAGTGTGTAAACATTATTCATCTACACCAAACTTGTTCTCTGGTAGGGCAAAAGCAGCAACTGCTCTCTTCAAATTTACAGACAAACTTGTGAGTATTTATCTGTCAGTCCAAATAATATGGGTTTAATTTCATGTTCAGAAATATAAGCTTAAATGCTAACTTTATATATATGTAAGCATGACAGAACAGCAATTGTAAAAATATTCACGTTAAAAAATATTTAAATGAGAATAAATTTGAGTATATACTGGTTGAACACATTTTTATATATATATTTAGGTTTGTAAACCACCTCCCTTCAATTCTCAAGCAATTCAAATCTCACTTAAACATGTGCAATCCAAACAATTTATCAATTAAAAAAAAAACTTTTTATAACAAGTAATATAACTGGTCCAAAAAGTTGGAGAGATGATTTTCAAAAATGAAAAATTAAAATATGAAGAAATGTTTAGCAATGTCGTGTTGTTGACTTTAACGGTGCAAAAGAAAGTTTTGTTGTTTTATTTTATTGCTGATTTTTATGCATGTTTTTTTTTTAAATTAGAGACTTTTACTTTCATTAGACTTAATAAATAAATAAATAAATAAATAAATAAATAAATAATGGACATTTTGAATAGCGAGCAGACTTCAAGGCGTTTTGAGAGTTTCATCCATACTACAATGCATGTTACACATAATTTAATCCACTTCTCACTTAATAACTTTTTGATGAATGTGCTTCATAGGTGCTAGACAAGTTGGCAGCTGGACACCACAGAAATGTGCTCTCACCAGACTGGAGCCCAGACAGAGGGAGGAGAAGAGGCTCAAACCCCTCTCTCTCCCTCTTCTCTCTCCCTCTCCCTCTCTCTCTCCCATTCTCTCTTTCTCTCTCCCACTCTCTCTCTCTCACCCACACAAACACACAGACGCACACCGCCACCATTACAATAACAAAGGCTGCCCACACTTTAGGGCGGAGCTAAGAGGCCGATTTCCAGGCCACTGAGCAAGAGGCTCCCTTAATGAGCTTTGGGTGTGTGTGTGTGTGTGTGTGTGTGTGTGTATATGTGTGTGTGTCTGTGTGTGTGTGTGTGTGTGTGTGTGTGTGTGTGTGTGTGTGTGTGTGTGAAAAAGCACTTCTTGGCACAGCTGTCACCCTGGAGGGTGATATCAGGCGAGTGCAGCTAGTCTCTTTATAAAAGCACTGTGAGAAAATAGTGGGGGAAGGGAAGAGTAAACACAAAGTTAAAGTTTTGAGCTGATAACAGTTGTGCATTGTCCTAGGTAGCTCATTATAAAATACATTAAAAAGAAAATACATTTTTTGGAATGCTTCTTTTGTTGGCTTATTTGTTTTTTCATCTTTATGTAGTATAATATCATTTTGCACGGACCCCACATTTTGGAAGGTGGTCCAGTTTAAAGGGTACAATAGCTGTTAGAAGTTAAGATATCCCAAGTAAAACAAAATAGAAAATACTGAACTGTGTATTCAGCATTTTATGTTTTGTGCATATACTTTGAATTTGTTTTAAAATGCTGCAAGAAGTGTATGTGTACATACGTACTGTATACGGGCTGTATGTGAGAGCTGTACGAGCTTCTGAACGTGCAATTGAACTTTTTATGGACAAAAGTAACAGATGTCTTGTATGAGCGACAGTACAGCAGCTTGAGACGGACGAGGACACATTCATTTGATTGCTCTTGGAACTTTTTGAATCTACTGAGGAGACAAAAAAACTTTCTAGACGAAAACCATGCCAAGAAAATTGCCATAATTTTGGTGCTTAGCCCTTTGAGCTGCTAAGCTCTGGGAAAATCAGCTCAGCAGATGTCCTAAAGTATAGGTTTTCTTGTCTCTGTGAGAGAATAAGACAAAAGTGGCTGAAGAAGCAGGGGGACAAGCTCCTTTCAGGCTTTCTCGGCCCCTCCTGACGGCTCTCTTTCCACAAGACAATCTCCCTTCATCTTGTGCCTCTCCTCCACCTGCTCCTGCAAACCCCCGCCCCCCCAGTCCTCTACACTAATTAAACACACTCACTTTCTGGACACAAGTCAAGGCTTGATTAGTCAATTTACCCCCCAGTATGATGAATAACTTCACCCCCACAGCACCCAGGCCTTTCAACACTTGCCCCATCTGCAGTAAGTCTTGGCTCCGCAATGACATAATAATACTTCGCCTGCCCTGCTAAATTTAATGATCCTAAAAAGTGCTAATGGTATTTTGAGAGAGGAGTGGGCAATCAATGACTCTAAATGCCCCACCTCTCCCTCTATCGCTCTTCAAAATATCCATTGTAGTTGGACGCCACCTGTGCCTTCCAATATGATCAGAAAAAGGTCACCATGATGATCTAGCAGCAGAAATGATGGCCTAGTCAGCGAGTTTTGCCTCACTGCCAGGCCTGCAGTGCCCTTCCCCCACCTCTTTCAGGCCTGCAGTAAGATTAACTAGGCATCTGTATGCAAATTGTCTTAGTGGTATAGAAAGTATACACATCAGAATGTGCAGAGACTCAGCTCACATCTGCTACAAAAGAGTCCGATATTGTGAGCTTCGACAGCTGACTTTCTGTTGCTGTGAAAATTCCCTTTAATCAGGCCATCTGCAACTTTTCATGGAATTCCAAGAACGCTAAACAGCTTTTACAGTCTTTTGTGGATAATTCAGCAGATAATATACTATTTATATTTATATATTACTTATATTGTATTGTATATATGTATATAAATTAAATATACATATATATGATTATAGTTAACATATGTTAATATTCACGTTCTTTTTTATATTTCTCACATGTAGCTCATGTCACATGTAACACAATTCAATCAAGAGTACATTTTTATTCCCTCCCTCATTTATGTTTGCACACACAGCACGGGATATTTGATCCTGATTTTAATTTAGTGAAAAGCTATTTTGACATGCACAGCCCTATTTCCTGAAAGAAAAATATCCTTTTTTATTTTGACCATTTTTTTAAAGTGGAAACAAGTGAAAAAAAATCCAAAATGCCAAATCAAACCTGCTGACAAATATGTAAATTGAATGTAAAATGTAGTTTATTGCAACAAATGTAATAAACAATGAAATAAATTGTATAATTACTTAGTCACACCTGAATAGTATATTAAAAATGACAGTAGACTCTAGACTTCTAAAGCAATAATCCACAATGTATTGACGTATTAATTATTTTTTAATGCATGCAGTGTCATGCAATTCTTCAGAGTATCTAATGGAATCCTATATTGCACTGATTAATATGCAGTAATTATATTTACTAACACCAATGGACATCAGTGTGACTAAAGGGTCACGCCAAACAGCGGCTTGATTCCATCCTGTCAGCATGTTATCTTCTTCCCGGCCCTGTAACAGCAAGCTATAAAGAGGAAGAGTCACGCTGGGACAGCCATGCTGGTCACTGCTTGACCCCTGACCTCAGGAGGTGTGTGGTACACAGAGTTCATGCCCCTCGTGACCTCCTGCTTTCTGCTTGTATAGGAGCAGGTGCTGGAGATGAGATGACCCCTGAGGGAGATCAAAACAGTGTCATTTAGGGTCATCTTCAATCCACCAGTTTCCCTATGGCACACGTGCCAGTCTCCCAAGAGGTTAAAATTTCGGTTCACCGACATTAGGAATATGCTGTTAATACCTGTGCTTTCAGCAGATTTATGAATGAAATGTGGTTTTGTGATGCTCTTTACGCGCTAAAGCCCCAGAATTATACTACCAACTACATAAACATCTACTTAAATGTTCAGAGCTATTACCCTTTTTGCACCATCACAAAACCGGAAAAAATGTTCATTTAGCCTTATAATTTAAAGTCAAGCATTCACAGACTTTTCCCCAAGCTTTTAGGACCATGCCATCAACATTTGGGGGCCATAAGCAGCATCCTACGAAGGATATAACATTTTGTGTGTTAAGATGAAAATAAATTGATATTCATTTTGATCAAGAAATAGCTGAATGAATGCTAAAGTGATATTAGTGTAATTAACAATTTTCTATACTAACAAATAAAAAATAGATTAAGTAAAATAAATAAATACAAATAAATACAAATTCTCTATTTGATTATATTATCATTATATTATCATATCATATTACCATTTGCTCTTCCTCTTTTGTTTGGGGGGATAAAGTTATTTCTTCTTTTCTTCTCTGTTGTGATGGTGGCTGAGGTAAAGTTATTGTCACTGATATCTGCATACTTCATGATCAGAATAAATGAGGGGTGCCCAGCTCTGATCCTGGATGGCAGGCATCCAGCACAGTTTGGTGATTTTTCTTTCTCAAATTCACCTGTTTCAGCTCACCTGTTTATTGCCAGGTTTAGTGAGCGTGGTTTTGTTCACACTGCAGGGAAATCCGATTTATTGCCTCAATCTGATTTTAGACATGAGTGTTCAGATTTCAAGTTACAAGAGACCTGGTCTGATTTGTATTTTTAGACTGTAGTAGACTGCTGGTTACACAATGTTTCTAGGGCACAAAGGTTGCCGTGGTAACAACGCACGTTCTGACACCAAAAAGCCAAAAAGAGGCAGCACTGGGCCATTAGAATGAACACAATGATTTAAAAACAGTCACTGAAAATCTCTAAGGGCTTTTTTCCACTGCTCAGAACCTTTGGCACCAGTAAACTGGATCTGTGCTTTTTTCTCCACTGGCCATTGGTCCAGTACTGAAGGTTTCAGTTTGATAGTTTTGGGACTTGATTAGGATTGACATCAACAGGACATAGTGGTATTTGAGGGTGTTCTCCTCTGTTTTTGTTTGTTGTTTGGTACTTACTTTGGAAGTCAACACTAATTCTATTAACATATTAGCATGCTTGTAGTCACAGTTTCCTTGCTAATACATTCCAACTCAGCAGAAAAAATACATTTTTGATTCTACATGGTTATGTAATGAGTGTGTGAGAACACATACTGTATTATTTCTTGTTAGTACAGCTAGTGTTACAGACTGATACAGTTAGCAAGATAATGCATCAGTTTACAAATTAAGCCTTGTCTGACTCAACTACACGAGTCTGTGTAAATGTAGACTGTTTTATGTAGACCACAGAGTAGACTACAGTATTTCATACTGACGAGAGCTAATCAGCCAAATGAGATACTTTAGTGTGGTAATGGTTCCAGTTGTCTTCAGCAGGAGGGAAATGAAGTAGAACTAGAACTGTGGGTTACCATTTGGGTTCTTGTTTTTGATTATGCTAAGGGAAAATGCTCTGGTTAATCAGAGATAGCTCTATAGAGGTGGTGTTCCTAGTGTTTAACTGCGGCTCGAAAGGCCATGTGTGTGTTGTGAGTTGAAAGTACTCTCTCTTTCATCTAGTCTTGTTTAGCCATTATTAATAGAACTGTCCTTACACACACACACACACACACACACACAAACACACACAAACACACAAACATTCCCACACATTTGCTTACTCACTGGATGTGAGAGATAAGGGCCTATAGCAGCTCAAATCCGTCTCTGTTCATTCCAGGCAGGGCACAGAATCATAGGTGGTGAACTGTAAGGGAGACCACCCGAGGTAAACTCATTAAGAAGCTCATAAAAACCTTCTGTTAGGCTGGCAGGTCTCTTAGAGATACTCCAGCGACAACACAGACAATGACAAGAGAGGCTAAAGGAGATACCCACAAACAAAAGAGGCTTCTAATTAGCAGGGAGCTCCCCCTGTCACATATGCTCCTGGAACTGAGAGTGAAGGATAAGGAAGAAAGGGAGAAAAAAAATAGGAAGAGAAGAGAAACTGCCCTGGGCATGAAGACAGCAGGGCCACTGAATGACTCCAATGCCATAAAGACAACACAAAAGAATGTGGAAGTGCATCAGGTCGAAAACTGCACTTAGAGAAGGACATCAGTTTGTGGTCATTCAAGATTCAAGAATGTGAAAAACAGGGATGTGCAGTGATAAGACAGACTTCGTTTTAGATCCACATCCCTAATGAATTACACAAGGAAAACTCACAGTGAATAATGCATGAGCATTCAGAGTCAGGGCAGATTTGAGGGCAAATGCCACTAGTATATTTTGCTCAGTAACTTGTCAGCCTCTCTCTCTCTCTCTTTCCCAGGAGGAAATAATAGAGCCATGGTTGACATCTCACAACACTGCAGTGACACTGAGTCACATTCAGGACGGCTCCTAACTTCTTCTCCACCCTTTGAACACTTTTCGTGGAAACTCTGACTAGTGTTTGAATTTTTCTTATATTGTGACTCTAAAAATGTCATGAAAGGTATAAAAATGACTTGCCCAGAAAATTTGAGGAACCTCACTGTTATGACATTTTTAGCTGACAGCATTTTGTCAAATGTGGGGAAACAAAATCCTCTTTGCCAAGCATTATCTGAAGAATAAAATATGCATTGTCTTTCTCTGTGTTTGGGAGAAAGTCTGTATTGCATAATTTGGGGCTTTTTCTGCAATAACTTAGCTCAGTACAGCCAGTCTTATAAATAAAGTTAAAGTTTTATAAATGTCCACAAATGCATTGCCCCCCCCCCCCAACCAATTTCCAAACCAAACTGACATCCATTGTTGTACATGTAATAGTAGTAATGGTAAATGTGTCCATTAATAGTAGTAATTAACTATTTTGCCTTCTAACACCCAGCATCTGCCACTTCACCACGAACAGACAAAACATAACACATTTTACACCCAAACTTTAACACAATACAATGTCTTAGGCATTGGCCAAGGTATTTGCTAACTATTTTGCATAATAACTCTCTGTAAGGCAGTTTTTAGAAGCATTAAACTCTTTAGACATCTGGTTCTTCATCAACTCAACCATAATCCAAAACTTGCAGTCCTTTTAGGGAAAGAATGTTATAGATTGTAGGTCAAAGTTCATGAGAACAAAAGGCTGTAAATAGCTTGAATGTCACCCGGGTGTTTTTATGCCTATTGGAAATCCATAGGTTACACTTTTGAAAAGAGCCATCCCCTAAGCCATCCACACAAATTCCCATGGGTTGTGGCCTTAGTGTGAAAATCATACTAGCTTGACATTTGGTCCTCACTGGAGACACTCGCCTAACCTTAAAGTTCATTCAGATCATGAAGTCATGAAGTGTAACTCATACAGCTCAGTGAGATGAGAGACCTCAGGCCCCTTCTTTATCAGGCTAGTGGTGTTTCATAACTTTTCAGTTATGACAGTTAGGGTGGTATGATGCAAATTTAGGCTTAATTAAAGGAAAGATTTTATTTATTAGGTCTTACGGTGGCACATTGGGTAGCGCTGTCGCCTCTCACCTCCAGGTTTGGGGGTTTGAATCCATGGCCTGGCTTTGTGTGTGTGGAGTTTGCATGTTCTCCTCATGGTGGTGTGGGTTTCCTCCGGGGTCTCCAGTTGCTCCCACAGTCCAAAGTCATGCGTGTCAGGTGAACTGGGGATTCTAAACTGTGAGTGGTGTGTGTGTGCCCTGTGGTGGGCTGCCACCCCGTCTGGGGCAAGTCCCTGCCTCGCGCCCGTAGGCTCCGGGTACCCGCGACCCTAGTAAAGTTTAAGTTATTTATTTATTATTTATTATCGTCAGTATTACAGTATCCTACTGAAAATGACCCTGTTTTATTTTTAGAATGAACTCAGCAATTTGTGTAGCTGTGGACTGTGTTAAATCTTTCTTGATATGGTAACAATTTATTAGGATGTCCCCTGTAAATGTTTTAAAGAAGCTCACCTTGCTTTTAATATTAATGATTTCTTAATTATAACTGACATTTCAGTTGAATATAAATCTAACCCTTATCCTAACCTTAACCTGAACCCAAACCTTAAATCGAATCCTAATCCTTACCCTAAACCCAATGCTGTTGATAATGCTTTGAATTTCACCAGATAGTTTATCAATAAAAATGTTCATGGACAATCTAAAGGGGGATTTCAAAATATGACCCAGTTTGGGGGGTAATTTTGCAATAATCATTGCAATTGTTTATGTGTACCACACTTGTTAAGAAGTTGTTGAAGTATTAGGGCTCCAGTTCATTAATTAATCAGTTAATGAACTGGAGCCCTAATACTTTAATTAATTAATTGTTTATTCGGTGTTGTGGTTTTGTTTCCTGTTCTCTAGCATTTCATTTAATGCATAAACTCGCAAAACACACAAAAGAGCTGCATTTTTTTCAGAGACCTTGTTGCTTGTGATATCAGAGATGAGATGACCTATCGATGGTAGCTGGCTTAGACTATTGAGCTGATGAAATAGCATTTTCTTCTCCGCTGGCCAGACACTTCATTCTTTTTAAGTGAAAATCAAAGGCTCCTCCAGTGCGTCAAAAAGGTTATAGTCCATCTAAAACATGAAAAGATTTAATATTCAACATACTGAAGTATTTAGAAGTTTTCAAAGTACAGTGTCCTATTTAAAAAAAAAAAAAAAATGTCTTCCATGAGTAATATAAGATATCTGTACTCCCACACACCCCTCCTTTTAGTGTGTGTAGGTGGTTTAAGGTTTACTTTGCACTTTTGATTGTTGGTGAAGTTATAAATAGTAATATTACATAACGCTGATCCGCTCCTGAAACAGACAGTAACCAAGACATTTTCAACACAGCATAGTTGTGATTATATATGTCAGTAATCCACACAGCAAATTAAAAATGTGTGCTTAAAAAAAATCCTGTGCCCTGTGCTTGATCTAGCTAGGAAACCGACTATGAAATAGTGCTGAAGGGCCGAATGCGGAGGTGGTGATTTTTCAAGAGCAGCTGAAATCAGCAATCTCAAGCCTCCACTCGGAGGCTCCGCTATTAAAGTGAACTAAAGTTCTTTAGGGGGATTTATTATCATGAGATCGTAATAGGTACAGCAAATGAGAGCCCAAAGGGGCACCCTTCTGAGCCATGGCCTTACATTCTTAAAAATAAAGCTCATTAAAAGAATGATTTGGGGCAAATCAATGGAAGATGCACTTTTGAATCCCCCTAAAGAACAAATGATACCTAAAAACATTAGTATTTTTTTCCCTAAAATATCATAGTCAAATCAGAAACCATTTAGAAAACCTCATTTTAATAGTGTAGTTAGGTAGTTGGGTAAATTAAATTATTTGTTGTACAGTCTCATGGGCTGACTCAGAGGCACCTCTCACTACATGTTGTAGTTGTATAACTATGTATGTGACAAATAAAGAATCTTGAATCTTGAAAGAGGAAGAGTTCGGCCTGGACTAACCAAACTACAGGCCAAAGTAAATAGGAAAGTCTGTCTATTCAGTGGCCATCTAGGTAACGCCTTCAAGCAGTTTTTCCACTCACAAAAGTCCATGTTTCTCTCTTTTTGAACTGGGAGAAACCCGATACTGAAAACCACATGAATGTTTCAGAAGCCTAGTTGACATCACTGGTAAAAAAAACTAGACAAAAATGGAGCCTGTCCAAGCAGTCATAGGATGAAAGGCGGAGAAACACCCTGGACAGGAGGTCGGTACGTTGCAGCATTTTAAAATATGTCATTATTATATGTCTTATAAACAATTAAAAGCAAAACAAACAAATAAACCAAAACATCTATCATTTCTTTGGGTTTTACGAGAGAAATGCATGAGGTTGCAAGGATTTCTAGGCATGTTGTTCTGCTCAATTCAAAACTTGTTTTCACTTGATCCCATGCCTTCATTTAAGAGTCAAGTCAAGTTTATTTCTATAGCCCATTATCATTCACAAAGGTCATTCAATGTGCTTTACAGGAATAGCTTAAAAATATTAATAAATCAGGAAGTATAAAAATAGCAGGAAGTAAAAAAAGTTAAAGAATTAAAGAAATAAAAGAATACATAGAAAATGAATAAAAGAAGATTAAAAGTGCAGTGGAAGTGCTGATATGGAAAAGAAGGCAGAGGAGAATAGTGTGGTTTTTAGCAGCTTTTTAAAGCTACAGTTGGTGAAGATCTGATACTGATGGGCATTTTGTTCCAGCAGTGGACAGCATAGTGGATAAACACAATTTCACCATGTTTAGTTTCATATCTTTTCACTTCACTTGTGCTAATGCAGGTAAAGAAACATCCCTTCAGCAGGCATCAGGGAATCCTCTGAGGTTGACCTAAGGAGGGCATGTTAAAACCAATATTGAAACTAGGGGCAGGTTGCTCCAAAAAGTCTTGGCTTGCAACTTCTTGTTGCTCCACCAAATAGCTGAGACTCACTGAGGCTGTGAATGTTTGCCTTCAGTGCCCCCTGCTGCAGAGACACATACAATACAAGCTCATCTTCAACCAAAACACAGAGAAAATCTGTTAACAGGCCTACTTGTGTGTAGATGTTTGTGTGTTTTGGATCCTGACACATGATTGTGCAGAAAAATCACACAATTTTTAACATGCCTTTCACCTTCTATTCAGGTTTCTGTACTGGCCTTTGAGCATGTTATTAGGCCAAGTACATTAAGCACCAATGGAGAAAATTCATTATTTTTTTTAAAGTTGTGCATGATTGAACTTTAAATCATTCTGTTTTCCTGTGATCTCTTTTTTTTTTTTTAACAGAAGCTTACAAAACAGCTTTAAGCTAGACTTTCATCTCATCACACAAACAGCACAGCAGCAGCAGAGGGCAGCAACAGTCTGAGCCCTGAGAAAGGCGGTGCAGGTTGCTTCCAGTACTGATAAATTACACTAATAATGTTGACTGTAATCTGTAAAGCCAAAATGAAAATGAAATTGAAAATGCCGCGAGCATTTCCTTGATCCTCAGTGCTGTCTCCCTGGGCAACAGGCCAAACGGTAATGGTTTGTTTCTCAGTTTTCGATGAGTAGTTATTACAGCAGAGGCCGGGGACTTTAGCTAAAGACTTGTCGTTCCCTGGACACAAAGCAAAAATAGTCCTTTTCATTGTGACAAATGAACTTAATGGCATGATTTCCACTTCTATTTTCTGTGGAGAAGAGGGCTCTGAGTCACAGCTGAGTATGGAAACTGCTTAGATGCAAAACTCATTTATATACAAGCTATTTTGGTCATTAATGAATTTTCATCAGTGACTGAAGAAACAAAAAGAAACATCGTGATTTTTAAAACAATTCTCTCATGTAAAAAAGACAAACAAGGAGAACACTTTTACCACCCCCACCCCTCTTTCTCTCTCTCTGTCTCTCTTTCTCACTCTCTCTCTCACTCCCTTTTTCTCTCTCTCTCTCTCTCTCTTTTTCCAGTCAACAAAAAAATTTTAATCTTCATTTATCAGGTGATATCTACAAAAAACGACCACATCTTTGCCAACAAACTATTTGGACAGTGTCTCAGAAAAAGAAAAAAAAAATCTAATGACAAAAGTAAGCATCTGGAGTTTGCTGCTGGACCACTGGAACTTGGTTCTGTGGTCAGATGAGAGAAAAATTAAAAGCTTACTGGCAACAAACACTCAAGTTTCATCTGGTATAAACAGAAGGATGGTCATTCAAACAAGAATCTCCTGCTCACTGTTGAGTGTGGAGGAGAATCAGTTTTGTTTTGGGGCTGTTTCTCCTTCAAAGGCCCTAGAAACAGGAATATTTTTTGACATAAGGCAGGATACTAGAAAACATCATGTACACAATGGTAGACTCTCTCTCTCTCTCTCTCTCTCTCTCTCTCTCTCTGTCTATAAATATATATATATATATATATATATATATATACATGAATGAATGAAGTTGCTACATACACTGTATATATAGCAACTTCATTCTACTCAAGTCTTTTCACCATTACACTCAGCCAACATATTCATAACTCTTCGGATGTCTGGCTCCTAACACTGTAAACACTTACGGCATAGCAGGTTAATCTAGATACATATACTTCACATCAAGCCATTCTGAATTACTTTGTTTTGGTAAACAACAGGCCTTGCACCAGTTATCATAATTGTGTAAATTATGTCATCTTTGCTGTATTCCACTCAAAGAGCAATAAAAAGCCTCATCAGAGATGCAGCAAGCACACTTTCAAGAGTATTTATGATCCAATATGATGCATTTGCATAACTAACTCATATAAGAGAACATTCTGAATATTGAATAGTCGGAATATTTGTATGATTTTCTTACTTAAAAGACATGTAAATTCTGACATCCAGTGTTCAGCTAATGCCACAGTTAAGACCGAATATTACATCAAGACTGCCCTCTGTGTGAACCTAGAAATTTAATCTTCTGAGTAGTGATACCAAGGTGCTACAGGGAACAATGTCTGGACACATAAGAGTATTGGTTCTCAAAAGAAGTAAATCGTTTGTGGCATATTTGGCACCTTTTAAAGAAAAACAACAAGTTTTGTACACCCTATCAAAATCAAGGACACACAATATAATTGATGGAATGCACCGCACTTATGAAACACCAAAAGCTACAGGAGTGCATGAACAGCTGAAGCATCAAATAAAGGTTAGAGCTAATCTTGCTTTGCTTTAAAAAAGTGAATTAATAATAGAGCACGTTCTACACTAATTAACACCTAAATTCCTTGCAACTAATATAAGTATATATACAAAAACATTCAAACAAAGTAAACTGAAGAAACTGGTATAAGTCTACAAAGTGACAAAATACTGTTTTAAAATCACGAGAACTTATGAAAAAAGGAAGTTAAAAAATGCTCCACACCCAACTATACAATATTTCTTTAAGACTATGGTGATGTTCATTTCCTTGTATAAATTTAAGAAGTCTGACAACTGGTTTTTAGTATTTTAGACTCTTATTATCAGCCCCTAAAAGCAAATATATATATATTGGTTGGACACTACTCAAAATGGGGGTGTGACTATTCTGATAAACTGAAAAGAATAACTAGAGAGGGATGGGGATCAGTTGGCCTTCTAAAAGGCCTGAAATCCCTCCAGAACTGCCTGGATATGATGCTCAATGAAGTCCCACATTCTAGAGGCCAAAGGGAGAGAGAGGATGACATTAAAAAAAGAAAAAATAATAATAATAAATGCCCTACATAAAAGAAAAAATCAAACGGCTTATCTCAGAACTGTTAAAAGAAATGTATGGAGTGCCTGCATATCAAGTTCATTTCACCTGGAGGAGGAGGCACTGATGAGCCCTGGGCTCCCTTAGCATGCTGGTGGGGGTGAAGGAGAAGACCATGCTCATCAAGTGACCAGGGAGCCTTCCTGGACTCTGGAAGAGAAAGTGATACTTTATCATTCAAAAGAGTCTCACGCAACACAAACTCACATTTTGTTCTAAAACAGAGTGTCTTAGTGTAAAGATCTGAAGCCTCGTTCCTCCCAAAATCCCCAGCAGCACTATCTCAAACACCACATCAACAAAGATGAAGTAGTGGATCAAAAAACATGAGAAGCAATAGTGGCCTGACTCACCACACTTTTAGAAGCTTTGCCAATTGAAAGACCAACACATTGTGAACTCACCCCATCACTTCACCTCATAAAGTGATGGATTCTGGATGAATGCCAGCAGTCTTTCATATTCTTGCTGGAACAATGTCAGATCCTGGAAGAGATCAGTCATGTTCTTTCCCATTTCACAACATTACTCAGATTGGATTGTTTCAGTTTTGTTCCAGTTTGATCATTCAAATCAGATGAGGAAACTACAGATACAGTGGGGCAAAAAAGTATTTGGCAGCCACCGATTGTGCAAGTTGTCCCACTTAAAAAGATGAGAAAGGTCTGTAATTTTCATCATAGGTACACTTCAACTGTGAGTGACAAAAAGTAAAAAAAAAATCATTTTTTAAAGAATTTATTTGTATAATGGTGCAGAAAATAAGTATTTAGCACCTACAAACAAGCAAGAATTCTGGCCCT
>JBBPCZ010000142.1:27209176-27240059 GCA_037974445.1 Brycinus macrolepidotus | reverse complement strand
TGGAGGAACCGAGGAGAAATCTGGAACCAAACCTGTGTTCTCCTCACCAGCTCACACAATATCAACTACTTTTTTTTACAAACAAAACAAATCTTGATACCTTTTCTGCTTTCCTGTTTGTTCACATTTATTCTAACGTTACCTTTACTGGCAGAAAGACACTTTATCACACGGTGAGAAAAATGGCTTTAAACAATTTGCATAAGTGCTTGAAGTGCATAAGACTTAAAAGTGCAATAAATTTAGTATAGTATATGTTAATATACTATACTTACTGTGGTATATAATAATATATAATAATATATACTTTAGTATAATATATAAGAATAAAATGATATAACATTTAAGAAATGACAAAATATGAATGTATGCCAATGTAAAGCAACTCTGGTAAGCATTAATCAAACCAAGTAAATCTTTAAGAATGTCTGAAGTGACCGTTTTCATGTCTAATAAGGAAGAGGATATAGCGAAAGGAAGCTCCAGCAGTTCAGATGAGCTAATGCTAAAGCTAACACTGGAGCTCTGAGTAACTTTACATACAAAGACCACATTTTTTGTAAAAAATCTTATTGCAAACCTCAATAAAACAATATGAATAATGATACGCGCACAAGGGCATTCATACTGATCTTTACACCAAATGCATTTATTCATAAATGTGAGCACTGATCAGATGCTAACACTCAGCAGCTAAGTAAATAATAGTTAACTTAGACTGATCTTTTCTCTGATACCTGACCTTTTTTCTGTAACATTAGACTGTTTGTCATTAAAAAGGCTTATAGCTAACATAGAAACCCGGATAAAGTTTAGTTTACCCTACAGTATTTGTACTGTAGTTTTGCCTCTGAGATCAGTGAGGTCTTCCACACAGATTATTCCAGAAAGGTCTTAGTCTGAATTCTTTTAGTCTATGGAGACGGAGCACATTGAGGAAAACAGAGATGCACCTTCCATTAATTTGCATAATTTGCACTGCCCAGTTCTCTTTATTTTCTCAAAACTGAAACTGCAACCTCCCCAAGAAGCTGTTGCGTGGTAGGGTTGCCTGGCCATAAGAGAACAAAGTCTCATTTGAGTTTATACTTGTTTGCACTTGTAAATGTTTGTTTACACTTCTCCAGTCACGCAATGTTAATTTGAACATATTCATTTTCTACATTTTTTTACTTAGTTCTAGCTTTTCATTTTCTCTTTAATTACTTGTAACTATATTGCAACTATATTACTTGTAACTATATTATCTGCCAAAGTTCTCAGTCTTTGGTCAAACTTCGTGACTGCAGGGAGTAAATGGCTTATTCTCACTTTGGAAAAAAGACTTCTGGAAGGTGCCTGTGGTGAATAACATAGTAATCAGGGTTTGACATTAACATTTAGCTTCCAGTCACTGTGGTTAGTTGATTTTCAAAGAAAACATAAGTCACCTGCTGCTGTTTTCACCAGCCAAATTCTTAAGTGCTAATAATATGTAATAGTTCAGTTCACCTTGATCATTTTGATGTTAGATGGCAAAATAGCAAGATGACAAGTTCATACATCTTTGATCCAGATTGATTTAGGATAGAAAAAGGACACTGATGGAATCTAATAAGATTTAGTTCCTCTATAAATGTGGCCCCTTTTTTCGGGCTGAAGGGTAGTGAAATAAGCTGGTGCTAAAATTTTATGTTGAAACTGTTTCAAGAGACGGTGGCTCACAGTCTCCCATTCATCTTCACAGAATGTTTCCCAGAAAAGGGGTGTGGCTTTCCTTCTGATGATACTGTCTCTATTCATTCTGACTTATTTCCTGTCACTGCGGGTCTGCTGTGGGCAGTTCTGACTGAGTGTTTGCTCCCCTGATTGGCTGAGAGGTGTGTTAATCATGCAATCTTGACTTTGTCTGGGAAAGCATAGATCTATCATTCGTTCACATACTGCATCAGTTGAAAATTACCCTTAAGAATCAGAGATTTTATGCTAAGTATGAATTATTCATTTTTACATATAAGCAAACAGCAGAGTGACGGTTCAAGAAAGTGAAAAGAAAATGAGAAAAGATACTGATGAAAGCTTAATAACATTATGGCTAGACAAAGAACTATTTCCTCAGTACTTTGCTTACTTATTACTGTCTATGTGAGTGTGACTAAAATAACTACTTACCGTGGCAGAGGCCAAAAGCGCCAACATGTCAAATTAAATGGTTAAACAAGAAGAATGATGTTAATCAAGTCATAACAAGACTTTCTATTGAATTACAACTGATTTCACAAAGCTGAAATGTTAATGCTGCACTGCTGCCACTCTGTGGTCGGTTAAGATGGATACAAGACCAAAGACTAATAAATGCATGCAGTGGAAGAGCAGTGGGAACACACTGAACTCTCTTTAAATAGCAGCACTCACATTTCAGCCCCATGGAGAGCATCAGTGAAGCTTTAAAAACCTGCTGCATAATGTAATAAACACCAAACACACACAGTCCCTCCCCCTTTTATGAGCACTGTTATGTTCCTCTGCTCTACCACTTTACCAAAGAGACATTTAGTGACTTCCTATGAAATGAGCAGGATCAGTTAAATATGGATGAGTTTCTGGAATAGAGAAATATTCCACAGTAGATGGTGATAATGCCAATACAGGCTACGAAATTAATGACTGCTGACTGCTGAATGACTAAACTGCTCTCTTATTAGTGAATCTTTTCATCATTTCTCTAGTTTAGTATTTCTCAACTGTTGCCCTGGAGGCCCCCTTGCTCTGCACTTTTGAATTTTTTCAGTGCTCACAACACACCTGATACACCCAAAGTAAAAGAGTACCAAGCCTCTCCTGGCTGAGTTTGGGAACCACCACCCTAGACAATGCGGGGCATGAAATATCATTATATTTTCCAAATGTAACACACTATACCGTGATGAGTAAAATAAGTAAAATAAATGAAACTAGTCTTCAGTATTGCTACTCTGTGAATGTCTTGCAAACATGACCCAGCTTCTGTTTTTTATTAGGCCATTTCATTCTATTTTCTTCTTTTAAAAACACACCTCTGAGAACCTTGTGATGTGACCAGATAGAAACCATAAATCCAGAAGAAACTTCTTATTTTGTTTGCAGGGTATTGATAGGGTGTCCCATCTTTTATTGCAGCATCAGCTTCTACTTTTCTAGGAAGGCTTTCAATGTAATATTGGAACATTGCTTTGAGTATTTAATTGCATTCAGTGCCAACGGCATTGGTGAGGTCAGGAACTGATGTTGGATGATTAGTTCTAGATCACAAATGCCACTCTAACTGATCCCAAAGGTGTTTCTGCTTCACTGACCAATACTGGGGGACTTAATATCCATCTTGGAATTGGGCATGGTGACCTTAGGGTCATGTGCAGCTGCCCCAGAGTGTCTTGTTATACTGCCAGTGCTTTTTTATGGAAATTATATTAGCTGTGCGTGTACAGCTGAATGCCTGTGTCAACAATGGGTGCAACTTAGTAGATAAATTCAGTAATGAACAGGGGTGTAAAATTGAAATTGTTATTTGTTATTAAATGATACTGTTGTGTGAAACAAATAACAGTACACTGATAGAGGCAACATGAAGTCAGTATAAAAAAGAATCACCCCCTTCAAAACACTCACATTTTGTTTCTTTGCAGTCTGTAATGAAAAACAAAACAAGAAACACACAAAAAAAAACCAACTTTTTCCAGCTATATTTACTCAATGCAACTTGTAACATCCAAGTAAAAGATATGATAGCAACAGTTTCAAAAATAAAATAAATAAGTGAATAAATAAAAATAAAAATAAAAAACACCTTTAAACTCAATCAGGTGTGACTAATCCCCGTCTCCATTGCACACCGAGATAACTGGCTCCCACCTGTGATCAACTGTAATTGTTTTGACTTGTTCAGCATAAAAACAGCTGTTCCTGGAGCATTCCAATCAACCATGGATGGCAGAGCACTGTCAAATGATCTCAGGCTCAAGTCAGCAGATGGACGCAAAGGCTTTATCAATCTCTACAAGCTCTGTAAACTCTATATTTAAAAAGTAGAAAGTGTTTGGTATTATTAGGACCCTCTCCGGATCAGTCCGTGCCTACAAACTGGATGGAAGAGCGAGGAGGAAACTGGTCAGAGAGGCTACCAAGAGGCCTTTGGCAACTTTGAAGCAGTTACAGGAATTTATGGCAAAGAGTGGTCAGTGTGTTTATCTGACAGCAATATCACAAGTGCTCCACAAACGTGACTTGTACGGAGGGGTTGCAAGACAAAAAACACTCCTCAAGAAAGGCCACCTTAAGTCTTGATTGAGCTTTGCTGAAAAGCACCTTGAAGATTCTGAGGCCAAGCAGAAAAAGGTGTTATAGTCTAATGAGACCAAAAACGAACTATTTGGCCTCAACACCAAACGATACATCTGCCGGAAAGCCAATACAGCTCACATCCAAAGAACACCTACAGTAAAGCATGCTGGTGGCAGCATCCTGTTGTGGGGGTGTTTCTCTGCAGCAGGGACTGGGGCACTTGTCAGGGTAGTCACGATAGCAGGAAAAGTGGAATTCTTGAGGAAAACCTGCTGCCCTCTGCCTGAAAGTTGTTAATGGGAAGAGGGTTCCAACATAACAATGACCCAAAGCACACAGCAATACTGACCACACAGTGGCTGAAGGAGAAAAAGGTGAATGTCCCTGTGTGTCCTAGGTAGGCTTAAATGCTATTGAAAATCTGTAGAATGACTTGAAAATTGTAGTTCACCAGCTGACTGAGTTTCAGCAGTTCTGTAAAGAAGAGTGGGAAAATATTGCAGAGTCTAGATGTGTAAAGTTGGTAGAGAAGTATCCCGAAAGACTCAAGGCAGAAATAAAGAAAAAGGTGGTTCCACAAAGTACTGACACAGGGGGGTGATTCTTTATCTGTCTCAGTTATTCAGTTTATTTTTTTTGTTTTGTTTTTTCTCTGAACTGTTTTGAAAATATCTTTCACCTGGATGTGCATTGAGTAAATACAGCTGTGTGTGTGTGTGTGTGTGTGTGTGTGTGTGTGTGTGTGTGTGTGTGTGTGTGTGTGTGTGTGCTTTCATTTCAGACTGCAATGCAACAAAATGTGAATATTTTGAAGAGGGTGAATTATTTTCTATACCCATTGTATCAACCACCACTCGCCAAATGTAATATACAGCTGCTCTGGTTGAAGTCATCAAAATATTAAGCGGTACCTTCCTGTCTCCAGGCCACATCCATTTAGGCACACTAATCTATTTTTTAACAGCAGCAGCTTTGCTTTTAAAGAATGCACTTTCTTCTCATTCTTGCCAGTGTTGTATGTTCATGTGTTTAACCAATAGATGTCAGCACTAGTACACTGCTCACTGCTGGCAAGATCAGCATTCAGACTGTGCAGCCACATCTGTCATGTTAAATGCTAGACCATGCTGCCTTCTCCAGCTTAACTCAGTGAAAGCCTTTACAGTGGGTAGATAAAGAAATAGCTCTGCACACACAGCAAACTGATAAGGGGACCAAAGTAATGGTGATATTTGTTGTGAGAGCATTTTTCTATTTGCTTCATTTCTTGTCATATGTCACATATTGTATACTCTTTGTTTATCATCACCCATCATTGTTTTTGTTATCACACTCTCTTTCAGTTCTCTGAAAACCACATTTAGTTTCCTGAAGAACCTTTCAGTGTGTAGTTCTGCAAGGACTTGGTGTTGTAAATGAGATGGAGAACATTTTCAACATTTAAAAAGCCTCCACATATTGCAAAGGTTCTAAGGTTTTATACCAATTAAAGGATTTCAAAGCCAGTCATTCTATTCTGATGGTGTTAGCTTCTGGACTGCTTTGCTGGTGCTTACACCTGTCATTTTATAGTTTTTATCTTTTTTGTTTTAAACCAAAAGGATCCCAAATAGAGAAGAATGGCACCTACTGAAGGTTACTTTCTATGCTGATAAATGATGGGCATAGTAAGCAGTTCCACTAATATTTTGTAGAAAACTATAGAGAACTATACTTTTGACCAGATATTTTTTTACTCACACCCAAGCTACTTGAGCTCTTTTTGAGCTCTTATGATTAAACAGTGTTCACTTTCTGTATTATAGTCTGGAGGAGTATGAGTTTTAAAGAGACCATGCTATAAATGCAAAGATAATCTCTTTCAGCCTGATACTTTTTCCAACTACTGAGCCGTGTTTGTAGTCTTCCTCTATGTATCATATGTGTGAATCTATGCATATGAATAAAGACCATTTTTAAAGCTTAAAGAGAAATAGGGTTTCTCTGGAGTGGCACAGCTGTCTAAGTATTGCCTCTTTCAGCACTTTCAACAGGAGATCATTAGTTCGAACCCCAGTGAAGTCAGAGCTGTCCATGGAAGGGAGTCCAAGAGAGCATAATTTGCCTATTTTTCTCTGGGTGAGTAGGATGTCCCTCCCTCTCCCTTCCCTAACATAAAGGAATTGGCCATTAGTGTTCTTCTCCAAGTGTGCTGAACTGCCCAGTGACACTGCATTTGCAAAAAGATGTGGTGACTCTTCACATTACTTATAAAAAGCAGGGGCTAGCCTTTACTTTCCCTGTGTTTGTAATACTGAACTATAGCGAGCCCCCTAGCTAGTGGTGGAACTGGATACAGATAAATTGGGGAGACAATTGGAGCAAAAAATAGTACAAAAATACCTGAAACTTATATACCAGTTAAAGTTTTTTCCTAGACCCGTATGCCCAAGAACAAGAACCAATGAAGAACCTTGATTTGGAGAGTTGGTGCTGGCAAGACTCAATTAGTAGGAAACACAATCTCCTTTTGTAAAACTGCCCCCTTTTCTACCCCCTTTGGATTAATGACATTATGAGCACTTAATCGTATTATGCTGTCTACAGTTTTCATAGGGTGGAAGCTGTACTACCCCTCCCCCCAGTCTGGGACATTTGACCCCACCATTCCCATTAAAAAAAGACAAACAGAAGCCCATTAACCATCGTTCAGTTATAATAACCAGGGGGCGCAATCCCTTGAAAAAAGGACAGCGGGACAAAGACCAAGATCAAGCTACACGATTAGTCCCTGCCAAACCATCAGTCACAACCCCTCCCTTCTTTCTTTTTCCTATTTGCCCATTCATCACCAACAATGCGTGTCTTTAGCGGAGGTTTGGCAAACACCTTTGCGCCACCGAGTGATGGAAAGACCTTCATGTGGTCCCTGCATTAACTTTTGTTGAGTCCAGTGGACAGACGCTCCAACACTGCAGCAGATTTCTGGAAATCATTACAGAGAGGAGCTGAGGTTAGCCCGTTAGCAGATTGTAGGCTCCAGCATTCCAATACGCTTTATTATAACAGCCGATGAAAAAACTGCAGGCGTTTCAGCACCTCTGCGCGGTCCATAATCACTCAGATGATGCTGGACCATTTCTAGCTCTCCCAAGACCACTGCCCAGAGTCAGGATGCTTAGCAAGGAATAATGAACCCCCCCTCCCCTTCTCCATCTCCGTGCACACAGACATCTAACCTCCCCCTCCTGCCATCCCTCCACTCCACTCCACTCCCTCCCACCCTTTCTCCCATCCCTCTTTTCTACTCTCATTTTTTCCACTCTACCCCATTACAACAAACATGGCCGCGAAATCGGACGGAATCGTGTCGGTGTTGGCCGAGAGTCCGGCTCCGAGCCCCGCGGCCAGGCGCTACTCCCTGCCGGACTGCTGCTGGACCCTGGCCGCCCTGCTCGTCTTCTTCTCGGACGGAGCCTCGGACCTGTGGCTGGCCGCCGACTACTACCTCAGGCGGGACTACTGGTGGTTCGCTCTCACGCTCGTCTTCATCGTCGTGCCCTCCGTGGTGGTGCAGGGGCTCAGCTTCCGCTGGTTCGCCTACGACTACGCCGAGGAGGAGGCCGGCGGGGGAGGCGCGGCGGCGGCGGCGGCAGCGGTGGTGGCTGCGGCCGGCGCGGACAACCACCTCCCGGGCGGCAAGGGGGGCGAGCAGCGCGGGGCTGGAGCCCGGAGCAGCGGCGGAGGAGGGAGGACGTGCTGCAGAGCCTGCGTGTGGCTCTTCCAGAGCCTGGTGCACATCTTACAGCTGGCACAAGTGTGGAGGTAAGGGAGGACAAAGTGCATTAAATATTATATTTAAGGTGCAGTCTTGTGCTCCAAAAAGAATGATTGCTATTGCTATCAATGAAAAGCAAGGAATGGGGTATCAATGATCCCTGTACATCCAGTAACTTATATTATATTATATGGGCATTATCTTCTGCTCCAAAAAGGGCTTGATATTGCAAATGAGTTGTAACTGTGACCTCCTACCTATATAATATGCATCTGATTTTATTCTCTAAAAGGGGCATTACTAAGTGGGAGCTGAATCTAAGGGATATTAGGCTACAAATGTAGATGGAGATCCATCAAAAGAGCAAGACAGTTCACTCTCTTCTCCTTTCTTCTGCCCTGCTTGCTCTTCTGACAGATTTCTCTCTTTGGCGAAAGCTAGTGACACCCACTTGAAAGCACACACTGGCATTCATAGCCACAGAGCAAGTGCTTTAATGGACTGGTGTTGCTGACACTGGGTTGGTTAACATCTCAGGGTGTCCCAGTTGCATCAGTCCTGTGCCTTTACTATAGTTTATCAAGAATAAAGGGCACATACAATCTATTGGATAACCTAGTATATGTAGAGCAAAAGCTTGTCATCTGTTTTAATGCAGTAACCAACTGCCATTGGTTGAGTTGTGAAGAAACATCTCCTCCATTAGCATTGTCCAGCATTTCCTGTTGTCTCGTGCCAGTTCATCATCTGCTAGCCATGGAGCTTCCGGGCCCCTCCTACTCCTACTCCTCCTCCTCCTCTTCCTCCTCTCACCAGCTTCTGGGTCAATAATCTCCCAGAGAGAATCGTCTACTCATCCACTCATTCAGGCTGTCAGCCAGGAATCGCCTTAAGCACACTCTAAAATCCCTTTGTCTTTTGAACAGTGCGAAAGACAGGCTCAGAGAGCGGCCTGAGTTTCTTTCCTCACTTCTATAAATGATTGCCAAGGTTTTTATACAAGGCAAGAGGAAAACTTGAGTCTGTTTCAAGCATGCAACAGGAACACACTATGGCACACCCACTCATGTCCTCAAGAAGCGATTGTATCTCTCAGCAGTGCTCAAGTGGTGACAAAATTCTTCAGATGGCTAAAAGGTTGGTCGGACGGTTTAAAGCGGAGCTCACATTTTTCGTTCATAACATCCTCAGAAATAATGTCCATAACCCACTGCTGAAGACCCACTTGGTTCCCTAAAGTGCCTTTCAACCAAGTGTTTTTTTTTTAAGGACCACACATTGAAAGGTGCTTTAGGCAACCACTGAGTCTTCTCCAAATAATATCTTTTTTGGTATCTTAAAGCAGTTATTTGACTTTCCACTAACCCCAGTTGTAGTCAATCAGCCAAAATATATTTGGTGTTCAAATTTTGCTTCTTTGGTTTTGAACTGGAACCATGACTTACCTAGATCTAGCAATGCTAAAAACACTAGAAGTCAATAGATGTGGTTTAGGCTACAGGACAGTGTAGCTGAAAGCGGTACATGTAAATGATCAACGACAACATTAAAACCACCTGCCTACTTTTGCCCCACCCGTGCTGGCAAAACAGCTCTAATTCATCAAGGTGTGGACTCCACAAAAAAATTTGAAGGTGTGCTATGGTATCTTGCACCAAAACATTAGCAGCAGATCCTGTAAGTAGCGAGGTGGGGCCTCCATGAATTGGATTACTTTGTCCAGCTCATCCCACAGATGCTCAATCAGATTGAGATCTGGGGAATTTGGAACTCAGCAGCTCCAACCATTCCTGAACAATGTTTGCAGTGTGATAGAATGCATTATCCTGAAAGAGGCCACTGCCATTAGAGAGTACTTTTGTCTTGAAGGGGCACACCTGGTCTGCAACAATATTTAGGTAGGTAGGATGTGTTAAATAATATACACATCGGTGCCAGGGTCCAAGGTTTCCTAAAAGAACATTGTCACACTGCCTCTGCCGGTTTGCCTTCTTTTCATAATCTATCCTGGGGTGATCTCTTATCCAGGTAAGCAATGCACACACACACCAGGCCATCCCCATGATCTAAACGAAAACAGGTTTATTCAGACCAGGCCGTCTTATTCCATTGATCCATGGCTCAGTCCTCGATCTCTACATTTGCTCACATGCAAATTGTAGGTGCTTTTACTGGTGGACAGAAGTCAGCATGGGCTGACCAAACATAGCCCTGTAATCAGCAAGCTGCAATGCACTGTGTGTTTCTGTCATAGCAAGCATTAACTGTTTCAGTAATTTGTGCTCCAGTAGCTGTTCTGTGGGGTCGGACCACACAGGCTAGGATTCACTTCCCACAAGCATCAGTGACCATTAGGAACTCACATACTGGGAGCACAGCACAAATCCTCATTCTAGAGATGCTCAGACCCTGTCCTCTAGCCATTACAATTTGGCCCTAGTCAAAGTCGCTTAGTTCCTTCAACTTGCCCATTTTTCTTACTTCCTGTACATCAGCCACAAGAACCAACTGTTTACTGAGTAATATGTGTAGTTCTGCAGTCCTACATTTGTGTGGCTTTAATTTTTGGGCATGTGCTTACGGAAACAATATAGGTGACTGTGGTCTCCTGTTGCTTGTTAACTACATTAGCTTTGTAGCTTCAACATTAAACTAAAAAAGCAAAATTTGGGGATCAAGCATGCTTTGGCTGATTGAATACATCTAGTTTTTGTGGAAACCTGTGTAAATTTGAAGTGTTCATGTCTGGGTTGTGTGTGTAGCCAGTACAAATTATTTTCCATGGAGCTATTTTCATGGCACACTAAAAAGTCATTTCTGTGTGATAAAACAGACGGGCTGTATCATATAATGCACACAGTGTAACTTGCAGGATGGTTGCATTATGGCTGAGGGAAATGTGGAGTAATAGTGAATGACAGAGTTGGCTGAAGGGCATGGCACTGGCCTTGTCAGCCTGTGAGGGGTCTGACTGGTTCTGAAGGGCTCAGGCTGCTAAGTGTTTGCACTCTGTCGCTGGCTGCCCTGCAGGGTGAAGAAGGGTTAATGATGTTTACCACTGGAGATAGCCAACTATGAGCCAGGCATGTCAGTCAAATTCAATCATCTGTCTGTCTTAACAGTCACAGCTAGGGCTGCACATATATCTTGGCCATCATCACAATACTGAGATTTAAAATATTGATAGAGCAGAAAGCTGCATTATGGAATTAAACTATCTAACTACATTTCAAGTTCAGGCATTCTAACCAGCCTCAGACATTCTGAGTTTCTATGGCTATTTGACCAGTTCTGTTCTAACATGTTCTAACAAACATCATTGATTAAACTAACATGGGTGTTTTCCCCGTATCATGCAGCCTAACACATTCATGTAAGTTTTACTGATTCAGGCTTCTCCCCACTAGATACTGGAGCGCTTTCAAGATACTCAAGGTACATAAACAGAAATATATTCCCTTAAAGTGGGTGTTTAGTAAAATCAGTGGTTATGCATTCATATTCAAAAGTTTTAACAAATGACAATAAAAAAAAAAGTGAACACATTCTCTACAGGGAACAAACTTAAACATAGCATTTTCACAAACCTAACCATAGATTTTCCTTAGTAGTGGATTTTCTTATTTTCACTTCAAAGATCAACAAAGCAATATTTGAGTGGGGCATCCAAACTTTTGCCTAACTTTTACAGACCCTTGACAACTTAAAGAACCATTTGAATGCTGAAATGGCTCTTTGTATGGTTAATGATTCTTCCCCATTGTGGACAACTTACTGTATATGGTTATTCAGAGACCCATATAAAAATGTTTGTAGAATGCAAAAAAGTGTTTCCATATTGTAACATAGAACCTTATTTGCTACAAGTGTAGGAGCTAACATGGAGTGTAGATGACCTTATGTTCTTTTTAGAAACTGTGCATTTTTTAACTATTCTGTTTCAGAAGGTTTAAAAATTACAGTTTTATTACGAATATTATTCAGAGACAGTTCTGAGTGTGGATCATTCATGCCAGACTGATATCTGATCCATTTAATCGGTTTAATATTGGTGCGTACACTGATCCAGTACATTGGATCGGTGCCTCACTAATCGTTTCCCTGTCCCGTATATTTTGGAGTACATTACTTATAGTGTGTACTGAGAAAGAAAGTAAGAAAGAATGAAAGAAAGAAAGATAGAAAGAAAGAAATAAGAGCAAGAGAGTCATCAAGGGAGGTCAAACGTCTAGGGAGGCTGTTTCATTTACTTATCCAAGCTGAATTTGACCTAGTCATTCTTTTGTCTGTAATGGACAGGCATTGTTTGAGTAATTGCCTCAGTGGCATTTAAATATTACTGAAGAAAGGTACTTCATACGCAGTAAATCATTGTCTTCTAAAATTTTTCATCTCTCTGTCTCTCTCTCTTTCTCTCTCTCCCTCTCTCTCGCTCTCTCTCTCTCTCGCTTTCTCTGTCTCTCTCTCTCTCTCACAAAGGGCTTAAACTTTACACCTCTGTTCTGCAGTGATTGTCCCAGTCCCAGTTTCCTCTTTGTGTCCTCCCTGTGATAAAGCTTCGTCTCAGTGCTGCTGCAGCGCTGCCCTCCGTTCTGGCTCTCAGAACGAGACTTTGTTGTAAAGCTGGCACACACAGCTCTCCCAGCACTCTGGCTTTGTTTGACTGGAATTACTGCTAATGCCATTAAAGCTGACACCGGCACTGGGCTCATCACAGCCCTACATTAGAGGGATTACTGCTGTAGGTTTTATCTGCAGCGTTTAGACCGAAAACGGAGACGGCTATGAGCCACTACGTATAAGAACAGGACAGGTGGGATCAGTGAGATAGCTCTGAGAATAGGTGTGTCTTACGTTGGCTTGACGTATCATAAAAACGTGAGTATTTCACTAATGAACTGTGAATATGATTATATTCATTTCTGATGTGACATTTTGATGATGCCAATGAGATTTTTTTTTTTTTTTCATTTTTCATTTGGAAAACGCAGTGGTATTAAGTTTAGACAGGGTGAGATCCAAGGGGATGCTCCCACTGGAACACCGCAGTGGCTCCTTTTCATCATCTCTAGATGAAAGTGATATACCCTGATATAATCGGGATTAAATCGCTATGTGCCATACTGTAGAATGTCTATTACAGATATTTCATTTCCATCCTTTTTTGAGATTTACACTCCAAGCTGCCTTTGGTGTATTGGAAGTTCTTTGTGTCAAACAAACATGTTCATTCTGGGAAAATGTGCTTGCTTTAAAGGAAATGCTTATGTAAGAATGTGGGCTTTTCAATGGGAAAAAGGTCTGTAATGACTAGAATTTCAAGAGCTTATGATTTGTTCTATGCAAACAAACAGGCACTTCAGTTTATAAGACAAGATATGTGAGAAAAGCTGTTTTAACTACACAAAAAGTAGATTTGCAACACAGTCACAGTTTACAATCAACCACCCTTTTATTTAATTAGATGCAATGTTTTTTTCAGACTTGCTGGTGGACTGTTCAAAGCTGCCTGTGTTCTCATGTGCATATGGTGTTGTCAAACGTGCAAGATACTATTCTATAATTTCATAGGAAATACAGTAAATGCACCACAAATATGAGTAAGGTTTACATTCTGTACATAAATATTAGCAAGACTTTTGCTTGTGGTTGATGTCCATTTATTGTTAGTTAAGCAATATCAGAAGAATTAATGTGCAACTAAGTGCTATGGGGTGGCTGGTGGACTGGTGGTTAGGGAGTCTGCCCACTGCTTCACTTGGTGAATGAGTTAAATGCAGAGAAAGAATTTTACACTGTTCACACTGTGTGCTGTGCTGTGATGTGTTCATGTGTGACTACAAGGGGCCACTTTACTTTACAGTTCATTCTGAATAGTATATACATGTAAATGTGTAAGAATAGTGTCAGCAGTTATTTAAACCAAAGTTACATACTGTTAAAACCCAAATAGATCTACTTTTGATTATTAGAGACTGAGGAATGCTGTAGGAATTTGGTTGATTATGTCTGCAGACATACAGAAAGGGGAGCTCTTGCTGCTTTTAGTTGTCAATAAATCAACATGAATGTACGGTTGGCCTGTATAAGGGTAAAAACTTTTTAAGAAATTTTTTAAAATGTTGATTAAACTTCAAAACATTTTAATCCCAAGTCTTTAGTAAATGGCCAAATAAACATGGTCTGTCCATTTAGGAGGGTCACTGATTGCTTCTGTGGCACCAATAGCAAGAGGAGCATCAGGATCAGAAGATAATTCCAGAAAACTCTGCATGACAGTGGCTCTCTGACAGCTAAGAGTATCACACAAAACACTTTTGATTTCGACTGGTGTTCTAACACTCACTCGACTTTTGCTCTCAAATGTGCATCTTCATCCTCCAAACATTTTGGCATTAGTATAAGAACTGAGTCTGTACTGTAGTGTGTGGGACATTTGTCCTGCCAAGCATAGCAAATATGATACAGTGTCCAACACCACTCCAACACCAGTCATTTGACTTTGCTCTCTCAGAAAAGGGTTTTTATCATCTACACTCGTGAGCACAGCCCCAGTTTGTCAGATTCTAACCTGTACTGTAGTTTGTGGTGTTTGGCATGCTACCTGAGCAAATACACCACAGCTTCAGCCACTACAGAACAGATTGATTTTATTTTACAACATCATAATCACTTAACTTTATCTCTCAGACATTCATTTTGTATAATCTATCATTGTTTTCGCAGTCCTGAAGTGTGTGTACAGTGTGTGTCACTGGTCTGTAGCTTGTTTGCCAAGTTCATGTTGTTTTAGCCAAGCAGGCTACAACCCCAAACACCACAGAACAGTTTCAATTTTTCTCCCTGTTCTTCCAACACTAAACTCCCTCAGATTTCAGTCATTATCATCAAACTGTTTCTGTGTTGAGCAGAGCCGTTATCATGCTAGCTAAGCTAACATTAATGTGTCTCTCTCCTACCACCATTTAGTCCGTTTAGTTAGTGACCATGTAAGCAGACTTACAATTGAATTGTTTTCCATTTTTGAAACCACTCTTTTATACCCTCATTTTTCAAACAACTACCCCAAACTTTATTCATTCATTCATTCATTTACTGTAACCGCTTAGTCCTTACTAGGATCATGGAGCCTATCCCGGGGCCGACGGACGCAAGTCAGGGACTTACCCTGGGTAGGGCGTTAGCCCACCGCAGCCCCAAACTTAGAAATTCTGTTATTAAAACCTACTGTGGTAGACATTAGATGCTGGATTGGGGTATAAATTTAGTGCATATTTGCACAAAATATACTGCAAATTCTAACCATGTTAAAACTGAATGCTTGGAATGCTAGCCTGCCACTTAGATCCCAATGTAAATACACTGGCAACATGTGAGCTGGGAGGGCCACCCAGCCAATATAATGTTAAAGAAGTTAGATATGAAATGAATGACTATGTCGTACTAAGAATAGTACCTGTGTTAGTGTACATGTACTGATATATGTAACGATGTAATGGGCATGTCACTTTACAAGAATAACCACCAGAAATAGCTATGGTTAAACAAGCTTTGCCCTGCTCTATTGGATGCCTAGATAGATAGGTTTCAATCCCATCTTCCCTCCAGCATTGGCTAGGAACCATTTAAGTTCATTTGCAACCAATGGAAGAGGGAAAACAAGCCTGCAGATTGGCTGTGGAGAGAGATATAGGGACTGTGTGTCCTCTGACACACCTGGAGTAAGGTACCTGTCATAATAATTGACAAGACGAGGGAAGACTCAAGGGTAGCGTCCTGAAGACTTTCTTTTGTTCGAGCCATGTTATGCTCAGACTCTCTAGAGGTAGGTTATAGGTTAAAAACAGATTTATAAGTTTATGCATACATTGCATCTAGATTTTATGACTTTGGGGGCTTACTGCTCATGGGAATTCATAACTGGAGTCTCTGCAGTACATGGAGTGTGTACATCAACTGCATTGCATAGGTAATTGGTGTTATATCAAGGTGAATATTTAGCCTAGTCGTTTTTTTAAATAAAGCAATCTTTTACCAAAATTTATGATTTGCAGCTTGGGCACTACTCAAGTGAGTTTACAACTAAATTTCTCTTGCAATAGGACTATAAATAGATCCATCACACACTCATTTCCAGTTGGGCTCATTTCCAGTTCAAATGGACACTGTGTGTGTGTGTGTGTGTTGAGTATTAGTGTGGGAGTGTGAGAGGGAGTACAAAATGCAAAAGAAATGTCTCATCTGTTGCGGAGCGATAATTTGGAGTCAGCGAAAGATTGATTCACCCCTGTGGATATCAAAGTTAAACTCGCCCGTGGGCGAACGATGGGAGCGATGCTCGCTATGTCTGTGGCAGCTGGGCCAGAAGCTTAAGTCCTGTTTAAGACACATTCCAGGGAGAAGGATGCAGGCAAAATGCATTAATTCAGGCTCAGGGATTAGCTGTGACAGGAGAATGAACCTAATAAGATTCAAGCTGTGGTTAATGTGTGTGAGGTAGGCAGGGGCAGGCTGCTTGCGTGTGTGGGTGTTGGTGGGCTTTTGTTTGATCTCTGTGTATTTACTTAGATAAATGAGGCTATGGCTTAAATGATGATCACTGATGGCTGCTGAGACATTATGAGTGAGTACGAAGCAAGAGCTTCACATGAAGTCTGTTGTCCAGCTGTAGCATTCTCCTCAAGGGTTAAAATGCCATCCTAGAAATAGATTTGCAGGCGTCAAGCTACTTGTGGCCTCTGTTTTGCATAGAATATGAATATTTTGCTGTGCCATTAAAGAACATAAAGCAAGAACTTTTTTGTTGGCATACTACCTTGTTTTGAAGCAGTTCTCTTCAGCTTAATTCAGCAAGTGGACATAATCACATTAACACAGGAAGGCTAAAACGTTTGTAGTGCATTAAGTAGGGCTGCACAATATGGACAAAATATCCTCACAGAACGTGGTTCACAGATCGGCTTGCATTACTTTGACCAAATTTATTCATGTCTATCGTATCACGTCATTTCAGTAAAGAAACCATACATAGAGGATGTTGGTTTTGATGCTCACAGTAACCAGTAAAAACTCCATCTGGCCATCTGGTTTGAAAGCTAATTTGCATATAGGCATCTGCAATAACATTGTTGGGAAGGCTAAATTTCAACAACGATCAAGAAATAATATATGGTGCAGTAAGTGCAAGCAGACTTGTAGCGCAAATAGGATCCACTACTTCTGTTCCAACTCCAATTTATTCATGTCCAATTCCACCCACTAGCTACAACACCCCAAATCCCATGACACTACCAATGCTGGGAAGCTGAAGGCTAGCATGTGTTTTGGGACATGTGAAACGCCACCATATCTTTTCAAACTGCCACCAACGCAACATCATTGGACAACGTAGCATGTTACAAATATTACAAACATTTAATATACTTGTCTGCAACAAAATGTGTTTTATATTATTGAAAACCTACAGTATATTCCAAACTTTTGAACGCTAATATATATAAAGCAGTCATGTAAAATGAGTCGCACTTAGCACAGTGTGCAGTGGAGAAATTTAAGTTAAGTCCTTTGCAGTTTCTTTTCATGTTGAAAAGATGAAGAGATGATGCATGAGCAATCTGTGGAAAAGAATCCTTTGATACCCTGTCAAGCCATCACATTGTTCTTGTCATGTTCTTTAAGATATTCTCATTTTCCTGATCTTGGCTGTCAGGCCGATGCCTGGATGAATTCTGAAAAAGATTCAACATTGTACAACATTTTGATCAGTTCTTGATGAAATGGTCCAGAGAATTTGACACCTGCCGCTCCCACTAATTTACTGTCTGAGCGTTCTGTCAGCCGGTCCCTGGCAGCAGGGTAACTGCAAACAACCCTCAGCTGACTGAAATGCAGAGATACGGATGTCCACATTTGAGATCATAGTGAAACCCCAGGCGACAGAGGACTTAAGCAGAAGCCTGGTTTTAAGCCTATTTTGAGCTCAGTAATGCCTCGGATCCAGACATAATACAAAGAATACAGAAGAGAAAAAGGCAAACAAGGGGGCAAAAAATGACTATCATTTAATTATATCCTCTGTTTAATGACTGTTACGTTTCATCGCAGCTGAACTTGCTAAAGAAAGAAGCTACCAACTGCTGTCACTGACACATTGTAGACCTTATTTTATGACTCAGCAGAAGTAATTGTGTTAATCGGACAGCATAGAAAAATCACACTGTGCTTGAACGTTATATTGAGGTACAAAGTTCGTGACTTTATTGCTTAAAGGGGTCATATCCTGCATTCTTCTTGATTTTTGACTTTGTATAGTTTGTGTAGGCATTTGTGTGGTTTTACTATTTACTGACCTTACAATGTCTCTTAGAATTAAACAAGTTTTTGTTACTGTTCCTTTAAGACTGATACATGTAAATGAACTCAATTCAGACTAGCTGAGCTGTACTATGACTCATTCAAAACATAGTCCAGTCTGAAACACTCACTACAACTTGTAAATAGTCAGCTAAACTGATACCTGAATAGACAAATATGTGTAAATGATTTGGGTTATTTTGTGACATCACAAAAATGATACATTCAAAATAGAGTGTTTCTGCAGCTAAGTTTCCATAACGACTGTTCGGGCAGTGGAGTGAGTGGTATGTGGGGGTCTTTTGCAATTTTACGCACCTCATAAAACTTAAAAATTCCATTTTCCATGATATAGTCACTTTAATGCCTAGAGTAGCCTAAAGGAATGAATTCTCAGAGCTCGTGTGCAGACAGCATGAGGCGAGGGAGAGAGTGAAAGAGGAGGAAAGTATGAGTAAGACAGGCAGTCGAGAAGTTGAAGGCACTGACAGTTTCTCAGCAATGCTTCCAACACCCCCAAGCTAACCTGCTGTCCACACACACCAGCACAGGGTCTAATAGACACCTCCCCAGGGGTGCTGTTTGAAGCTGAATGAAGGCATTTAATTAAGTCAGGAGTTACTACATGTTTTGCTATATTATTAAAATGCAATTACACATTTACACAATTACATTGTTATTTACAGAATGAGGTACATTTACATAGAATCAGGGCTGTAACTAGTAATTATATTATTAATCGAGTAATCTAGTGATTATTTTGAAGGCTAATAGTGTAATCATATTCATGCAGTTTATAACAGAAGACATTTAATTTTTACCTCACATACAGTAAATCTGCATTACTAAAATCCTGCTGGTGTGGGTTTCCTCTCTTTCAGGGACGCTCTCAAAAGCCACTTGAGCGCTAATAGAGTGCTCCCCCTTGTGGAGAATGTTCAGACTGAAAGAAGCTCTATAATGACTGGCAGAGTCCCTACTTATTCAAATTGCAAAGAAATCCCTTTAAACTGTTTCATTGAGAGCACAGGCTGTAATCCTTTCTTTTTTAACCAGGTAATCAATTTTAATTGATTAATCATTACAGTCTTACATACAATTTGCATTCTGCATTGACAGATTCAAGTCAATATCTCTGATTTTTTACCGTTTGTTATGACATCAAGCAATGACAAATATGTGGTAAAATGCTACCTTTCCACAAAAGAATAAAACACTGCTATGGTATACATTTTCTGAAAATTTAGAACTGCTATTCCAGGCAGAGATTTGATTAGCTACAAGTCATAATTAATAAATGTCAAATTACACCATATTTTGTTATTTAAAGTGTCACTCTTCTCATCTTGTCTCGTCTCGTCTCTTCTCTCGTCTCTTCTCTTGTCTCTCCTCTCCTCTCCTCTCCTCTCCTCTCCTTTCCTCTCCTCTCTGCTCTCTCCTCTCTCCTCTCTCCTCTCTGGGACCACAGGCCCCATGTGTCCTCACTGATGATGGTTGGAGCGGTTATCAGTGTGATAGTAAAGGTATAATTTGAGAGGCAAAAAGGCATGATCAGATATTGATCATACTTTTGTAAGAGCCAGTGTTAAGGAACAGAGCCAGTCGATAGGAGAGGGTCAATTGGCCAGCCGTGTTGTCTGAGTAATGGAGTAGCCTAATTGGTCTCTCTGATGACTGGCAAAGTGAGATGGTGCCCAATGGCAGCTGCAACCCAAAGATGAACTGCAGAGCAATCGGGTTAGTGAACCTGCTTCGACTGCTCGGCCACACAATGGAGAGAAATCAATAATCCCTGACAAACAGTGAAGTTGCCCTTGTTCCGAGAGGCTGAGTGGAAAGATCCTATCCACAGGAAGCGTGTACAATCCTCTATGGGAAACAGAGGGCTGTCACATTATTGTCTCCAAATGGTTTTTTGTTAAGTAAAGCAATAATGGGCCAAGCACGTTGTCCATAATGCTTGTCAGTTGTCACCATGGAGACTGTTGTTTTTGCCGGCTGTCAGTGGTTGCGTATGTAATGACCAGCTCTATACACTGCACCAAGAAGCTGTCCTCCCCCTCTTTGGGTTTTCATGTCTCAGTGGAGTGGCCTACTCAGCTAAAATATTTTTTGAATAACCTGAGATTGGCATGAGTAATGCATGGTTTTATCTGATTACAACCTTAATTCCAAAAGGAGAAAAACAAAATTGGCCCTCGAAGGGGAGCGAAGGTGGTTTTTAGGCACTCTATCGCTTCACCAAGAACATTTTTCAGCTCCAAACAAAAAGGGAAATTAGCGTCACTTGTCAAATGTAAGGTATTCATGCTGTCAGCTCTGGCACAGTGGCTGAGCGCTGCTTGATTGTCTTTTGAGGAGCTGCCTTTTCACTCATGTTCATCACACAGGAAGCCAAGAGGAGGACGTGGTGCAATTTTATGGAAATCGTCAACTGGAGGTGAATCATCGTGCCAATCTCCTGGCTTCCAGCCGGCACTCTTATTACACATATTTTCTGTCAGAGAAGCTGACACATCATGGCACTTGCCTGCCAAGAAAGGAAAATTAAACTCAAGTGTATGCACGTTGAAAAGGTCAGAATAGTTAGGTCAGTTTTTGGACAGTGGTAGGGTATTTCTGGATACTGAACATTGTCAACAAATCACTCAAAAGGCACATCACTTATTGTGTATATACTAATGTTGACTTAAATTATATAAACTGCACACCAAGATTTTGAATCTTTTATTCAGTATTTCAGTTTGACACATTACTAGATGATAAATTATATACAGTTATTATCTATCTACAGTAGGACTGAAACATTATAATTAAAGATCAGTCAAAAATTGTCAACAGATATTTCCAATGTCGATTTTCATTTTTAAAGCAGTGTCCAACCAAGGGTGAGTTCATGACGTACTCTGGACAAGGCAGCAATTCACCTGTAGGGTCATATCTACACGAGCAGGTAGATGTCATGTCGGGTCTCTCGTGTATGCTGTTAGGATGCATTGCAGGAACCAGCGTTAGTTATGTAGAAGAGTCTTTAATGACTCAAACACAAGAACGAGCTCACTGAGCTCCAAACTCAAACACTATAGTCCACACGGCTATGAAGAGGTTCCAGGAGATCCTGCACTCCTGCGTGAGAGAACCAGAGCTGAGGTACTGTAGTCCACTCAGCTACGAAGAGGTTCCAGGAGATCCTTCTCTCCTGCATGAGAGAACCATAGCTGGGGTACTGTTTCACAGGCTTACCAGCCTGACGAACGAATCCACTGAACCACTGCAGAGGTCACGATAGCAAATACCTCACGCCTGCACAGAGAGATGGAGAGTTAACGGTCATTGGTACAAAGGTAAATGCAATGGAGCCTCGTGTCACAATAGCTGTGGCTGGAGTAGCCTAAAGCTGCTCCAACTACCACTAGAATAGCTTTCCCACGTAGCGCTCCACTAGGTCCTTAAACAAGTCCAGCTGCTGTTAGCAGACACACACAGAGGTTAGATACTTCTACAAAGGCATATACAAACCCGAAGACCAGCACAGAACGTCAGGATGTCGGTGACCACACGTAAACCTAGACTTAACATAAAACACATGGACATGTCATCAGGTGCCTAGCAACCCAGCTAATGTGCTCACTAATAACATCTGGGTTGTAGACTCCTGATGACATGCAGAACACAAGTGAACTTGAACTCAAACAAATGGCGGCCTCTAGTGGCCGAAACCCAGACCTGACAGTAGATAAGATAAGATAAGATAAGATAAGAAAGAACTGTATTTATCCCGAGGGAAATTCTTTTGTCATAAACATGCTCAGTGCAACAAGAGGAATAAAAATAAGACAGTAAAGAGTTTTTTTAAAAAAAGGATAATTAGGACTGAAAGCTCAAAAAGAATCAAAGTCTGGGAGCATTTTCTGAAAACGAAGGATAAAGTAGATTACATCTGGAAGTCTTTCCACAGGAGCACAACATTAAGAAAGGACCAAAGAGTTGACTCTGAAGCAGCAGAACTGACAGTAGCTTTCCCTCTGTACTGGAGCTCTGACAAACCAAACTTCTCTGAGGACTTGTGGTTGACATTGATGTGGTGTGTCTGAATGAGCTGTTACTCTTACAAAAATCACTAAAGCTCACCATGTTACATCACTATCTCTAGTCTCTGGATCTAAGCCTTCTCAGTTCTGTTCATTAGACGTATTTAGCAGCTACTTAAAATAATGATTGCACGTTCAGCAGCTTGTTCTCTTGGTGTTGCGAATATTATCTAGGTGCATAAAACCACAGTAAAACTAGTTAAAGTACAGGGCATTCTGTGAACAACATGTGGAAAAAATACTATCAGCTCATCCTGGAAATCGATTCACAAATAGCGTGACTGTTAAAATAAAAGTACTGCCTGACTACCATCAGACAAATACCATCAGTCACTTGTCAGCTAATTTACATAAATAATTGACTATCAAAACTTTTTTGCAGTCCTAAAAGGTCATTTCTTTTTCGGTTATCTGCGTCAAAATTTCAACAGAACATTTAAAATGGTAAATTCTGGATGCCAGTCTTTTTTATGGCTTCCTGCTCATTAGAAGTGCCACAGGAGTAGCAAATTAGCATATTAGCATAATTTCATACATTATTTCCAATCAAATTTTTATGTTGTTTTATATGGTAAACAAATATTTTAGACTTTGTTGCATTCTATGTTGTGCTGAATCCATGGCTCAGTAACGTCCTGCCTATGAGCCATAGTCTTAAACAGATCACTTAGGACAGAGGGAAATATCATCATTAAAAGTGCCGAAACTAGGGCAGCCTGTCCTCCCCTTGCTTGCCTGCTTTGGCATCTATACCGCCTAATGTGAGAAGGCATTAGTGTGTGTCGTAAGACATGCCCCAAGCCCTAACGGGGGCATTGAGGACAAAATGTACATGATAGGTTGGAGCATACTTGAGTCCACTGGCATTCTGCCTAAGCAAGGTGTACTGATTATTCCAGGTGGTTGCATTCACAGAAGAGGTTCTAGCCCTAGGATGGCCTGCTGTCTGTAGGTGAGCAACCAGCAGAATTATTCCCAGCTAAGCATTCAGAGATTGCATGATTTTGCCGATATATTACAAACACTATAAAAGTGCCACCATCAAGTATATGACTGCTGCTTTTACAATGGTAAGAAACAATTCTAGGACTAATTGTAGGGCCGTAACTGTCAAATCTATTATTAATAGAGTGACCAGTTATTTTGATTTAGAGAGGAATTAAAGGGCAAACAACAAAAATGTAAAAACAATGTATGCTGAGATGTACAAGATAATAAGAAGGAATCTGAAACACTTCTTTGGAAAGTAATAAACTCTTGTACAGGTTTTGCTCAGACATCAATGAAATATAAAAATGCCATTGCAAAATATGCATTCAAAATGATAAATCTTATCAAACTCTGTTTCCCACTCTGAGAGAAACCAGTTAGAGACTTTAAAATATGCACCATTATCATGCAAATGGACAACGATTCACTGCTGCCAGAAGGTCAATTTCATTTGATTATTATTTTAATCGATCAAACTGATAGCCCTAATTGATTCACTGATGACTGCCTGAATCTAAATCATCTCTTCCTCTACTGTCTCTCTGGCTCTCTTCTTCTTATCTCCTTCCCTCTACACTCTTTCCCCTGTTTCTTGGTGTGGTGCTCAGGTACGTCCATGCCTTGTATCTGGGGGTGCAGAGCCGGTGGCGAGGGGACCGTTCCTACTGGCGCATGATGTTTGAAAGCGCGGACATCAGCATGCTTCGGCTTCTGGAGACCTTCCTCAAGAGCGCTCCTCAACTTGTCTTGCAGCTCAGCATCATGGTCCAGACCAGCCAAGTGCTCCCTTTACAAGGTCAGGTGCTTTATCCATGCTTCACAGTAGAAACATTAAAATACACCTATGAATAAAAAATTAGGCTTTTTTAAAACATAAAATAATAACAAATATGAATAATGATGTGTTCTTTTTAACTGTCTATATTCCACCTCTGTATAAATACTTAATTCTGAATTATACCCATAATTAACCCAAAAAAATATTTATGAGACTTGATAGTTTATGAAGCATTGAATTGTTTCCTAAAGAATCATAAGTGAATGATTTCACCTCAGAGATTACACCTGTACCCTACCAGATACCATGTTCTTACTGTTATAAGATGTTTTGCAGGTTAGAAAGCCTGACCTGAACTGTAGAACTCCAGAATTACAGAACTACTGTATATGTGTATAGTCAATGGGAAGAGTCTAGTCAGTGTGTAACAGGTATATGTGAAACCTTTCTTTATTACTAACGTGTGCTATTTAGGCCATAAAGATGTTCTACATTTCTGCTCAGCACTGCAGGTCACAGATTGCTCAGGCTGTCTGGCTGCCTGCTCTTTGGCGTGATTGCTAGATTGTATCTGGTTAGTATTCATTGCCACAGTGGGACTCATTTAGAAACTTAGCCTCACTTAGCATTCATTAATGAACAGATCTGCCATGAGATACACAGCATGGCACTACTCAGCGGTTCATTTTCAGTCCAGCTGCAAATTAACTGGAGTGAGAAATCAGCAGCTGATAATAGAGCACAGTGTGCAAAGGGTTGGGCAATATGGCAAAAATATAATATCACGATACCTCAAGAAATGTTTACATGATATGTAACTATATTTTTCTCATGCCTGTTAAAGTGGGATTTTCAAAACATACAATCAAAAATTATGAACAATAGGAAAATCTATGTATGTTTTAGTTTATGTGTGTCTTGTGTCTCACGCATTCAGTAAAGTGGAATGACAATAAACATATTAGTGGACCAATATGAACATTTTTGGCTAATATACATTTTCATTTTTATATAATACTGATATTTGTATGATAGACTAAGCATAAAATGGTATACAATGAGTAAAATGCTTTATGAGAAGTACAATAATATACTATATACTTAATAGGGATATACACATTGTTACCTTGCATTTCTACATTTACCTTGCATTTCTATGTATTAACCAGAAAAACTTACAATTGAATTGTCTTACAGAGGTAGGTTGATGTAGCATTAGGAGTCTTGCCCAAGGACTTTTACTGATGTTGTGTGGTTGTTCTTGCTCAGGTTAGTAATCAAACGCTATGCTGTTTTGATTGTATTATATTATAGATAGTAATACATTATTTTGATTATTTTAGTGTTGCACCAATATCGTATTGGTATCAGTGCAGATACTAATGTCGACAGTGGGAAAATATTTCACATTTCCACTGTTGATAACTCTTCCGCTGGATTTCATGACTTTTCAGACCCCTTTAGTGACTTTTTTTTCAGAAAAGCAGCTAGTGAGAAATGTAGTGACTTCTTGGATAAATCTTAGCTACTTTCCATAAAAGGGAGTCAGCAGTGTGGCCCCACAAATGATAGGCACATCTCTTTGCATCTCCTCTGTTCAATGAGTGGCAGAGAGGCAGAGCAGAAAACCCCCCCACTGTCACACACATTAACATTAGCTCCTTTATCTAAATGTCTAAGTGAGGCATCTTTCGGCAGTCTTCATCTCTTCCTGTGTGGTCAGCTGCAAGTTGTTAATTAAGGATGAATGGAAGGAAAACTATAGCAAAGCTATACAGAAATGCATGGAAGAAAAACAGCTTGGGGCAATGATAGCATTTAGCCCAGGGTTATGCATTAGCATATCAGCCATCTCAGGGCCTGATCCTGGCATCAGACTGAGAATTTGTGGCTTGATAGCTGCATCTGTCAGCGTGAATAGCACCAGTATTTATCATAATATACCATAATATTTCCGCAGTGTCATATGATCAAAGATGCAAGTATGAGTGTATGGGGCAAATGAGAGAAATGCAGATATCAAACTACATATAGCTCAGTTTTACCACACCCAGATAAGCTGCTGTGTGCTGAGGCGTGTAAATATTCTATGTGGTCATTATTAAAAGTTTTTTAAAGAAGGCTCATTGTTAACTTACAAAAATAGATTTTCTTAAGCATCTAAATGCTTTTATTGGAAAATTCATACACACACACACACACACACACACACACACACACACGGGATTTAAAGGTACCTTTCAAGTAGTTAGGTTAAATAGAGTTGGTATAAGTACTCAATATTGACTGATGCTTGAGAATCAGGTATTGGTATTAGTATTGGAATGTAAAGAAGTGTTACAGGTGTGTCAGTTATTATTATTATTATTACTATTATTACTATTGCTATTGCTATTATTATTATTTAGCTTTCCTTTTTTGTCCTAAGATTCACTCATCCAGGTCAGTATCTAAGTAATGTATCAAACTAAGGCTGAACTGATTTTTACGAAATACTGAGCAACTGTGCTTCGACACCAGCGCGGTCATATAACACTAGCTGTGTGCACAGCTGCCAGAAGAGTTTGTTTGACGGCCTGAATGAACTCTCCTGTGTTAGAGTTTTTTGGCAAGAAACTCTGAGAGTTTATGTATTCATTTGGCATGAATCAGGTTTTGTTCAGCCAGACTAACTGATGCAGGCATTTTAACATCATATCCATAAAAACATGTCTGTAAGTGAGCTATGAAAACATCATAAATACTTGCAGCTGTTGCCCTCGGATGAGTGCATACATCTTTTATATTTTAAAATTTTAGTTAGCCGTGCAGCTCTGTTGACATTTCTTGTTCTGTGAAGATTACCCAGTGACATGTGTTACACTGAGAATGCAGTGAGTGATGCCGCACTCATAGCAAATTCAGAAATTCAAAGCAGTTGAAGGGAGCTGTAGAGCTGACTGATGCTCATGTCTGGGGCATTCATTAGCAAAGTCCCTTAGTTCTGCTTCTCTTTCCCAAATGGGTGAGCTGATGAGCTGCCAGATAGTGATCAAATATTTATGACAGCTCTCCGCAGCCCTCAAACACAGCCTCTCTTATTTTTCTATGGGTGTATGAGTTTTGTGCTTAATATTGATTGCTTCCTCTCATTCGATTAAGCGTAGATCATTACTGACACTAACCAGTAGTCACAAGAACAAATCCATATTCTACCCTCCATAGACACTCATTTTCATATCTGACATTTATTACTCTGATGTGTATGATAGTATTAAAATCAGTGTCTGATACTATAAGATCATCATCAAAGCTGCTACTACCTTATTTAATGCTTTCTTCAAGGAATATTCCAGCATTTTTCAGTGTAATCTCTGTCTGCTGGATCAATAGCTCTCTGTAGTTACTGTGGGCAATAATTCTGATTTTCTTCCCAAAACAACAGAAAACCAGCTCACTCAAAATGCTTATATAATAGAACCCATTGCGTAGTTGCTGGATTCTGTCAGTAAATGTTCATGTTTTCTGGATGTAAGAATTTGTTAATATAAACTGGGGGGGTTCAAAGGCTCTCTCCTTATGTCCCACTCTGTTTCTTCCAGGTCTCTCTGCTTCTGCCTCCTTGGTGTCTCTTGCCTGGATGATGGCGTCCTACCAGAAGGCTCTGCGGGACTCCCGTGATGACAAGCTGCCTATGTCATACAAAGCAGTGGTGGTACAGATGTTGTGGCACCTGTTCACGGTGGGGGCACGCGCCATGGCCTTTGCGCTGTTCGCATCCATCTTCCAGCTGTATTTCGGTATCTTCATCGTGGCCCACTGGTGTGCCATGACCTTCTGGATTATCCAGGGCGAGACAGACTTCTGCATGTCGAAGTGGGAGGAGATCATCTACAACATGATGGTGGGCATTGTGTATGTGTTCTGCTGGTTCAGTGTGCGTGAGGGGCCCACAAGGTGCCGATTGCTGCTGTATTGCCTCATAGTGCTGGCAGAGAATGTGGCTCTTACCGCAGCTTGGTACCTTTACCGGGGCCCACGCACCTCTGACTTCTATGCTGTGGTGGTGGTTTGTGTGGTGGCTTGCAGCTACGCTCTGGGCACGTTCTTCATGTTTGTATATTACTGCTTGCTGCACCCGGACGGCCCTGTATTGGCTGGTAATTTGGGGTGCGGAACGGTGGAGGTGGGGGCTGTTTCAGAGCCTTGTCTTTCGACAGCAACCTCTGCCCCTCCTCCAGACGTGGTCAGCAGCCCCCCTAGGACGTTGCAGAGGACTAAAGGAGGAGCAGAACAGGAAGCAGGAGGGGAGGGTGCCGATGTATTTCAGGTCCGCCCACCTGCCGGTTTAAGGACCCCCGCTCCCCGCCTCACCCCAAAGACAGAGGGACCGGTCATTCGCATTGACTTGCCTAGGAAGCAGTATCCTGCCTGGGACGCCCACTTCATTGACCGCAGGCTGCGCAAGACCATCTTAGTTCTAGAAAGCGCAGCCCCAGTTACCCCCAGGATCCAGTACCGCTGCCTTGGCACGCCTAAGGAAGTAATGGAGTATGAGACGACAGTGTGAGCCCACCAGGCACTTTCTCGCTAGTTTGGCCGTCTGCCAAACTCTCTTACTCCAAAGGCACGGTGCAGTCGCGTCAGCCTGCAGAATGAGGCCCTCCTGGCTTACTTTGGTGGATTTAACCAAGGAAGATGGCAGGGAGAAGAAAAGGGAGAGGAAATAAGGAACACGCAGCACTAGCCAGGCCTCCAAATGGCTTGACTTCTTTCTTTGATCCTGTCTATCAGTAAAAGTATCGGTTATAGGTTTATGCTCTTTTAAAGAGGGCTCACTGGTGGCGACACCCACCATCACAGGTTACTGGATCAAAGGATGGAGAGGTCAGTGGTCAGATAGCCGGTCATTAAGAGGAGTGTCTTGCTGAAACTGAAATTGTGAGAGAGGCTAAAAAGAGGCAACACAGAAGTGAGTACTACAAAGGGGAACAGTGTATATGCGGTAAAGTGTGTTTGCAATGATGGTGCTTCATTATGTCTTCATAAAGAAAACAACTTTACTTGGATGTTAATAAGCCCTTATGGCAGCTGTTCCCAGCAGCGGTTATTTGCCTGATGCTGAGCTCCAGTCAGTAGTTATTTATGGAGTCTGAGATGTCATAGCTTTTAGGTAAGGTACAGTGTATGAATAGTTTCATTCAAGGCCTTAATCAGCCCATGTAGGAAAGTCATGCATCATTTAGAAAAATGGACCAGGCCAAAAAATAAACACGAAAATTGCGTTTTTATCTCAAGGATAGACAATCCTTGTCAGACTGACCATTCCTTTAATACGAAAGTGATTGCAATTACTTATTTAACAGAAGATGTCTAAAAGCTAACAGGGCTCAGACATTTCAGTTTCTAGGTGGGCTACAGTGCATCTGCGATGATACTTCAGTGTATGTTTACATGTTTCCAAGTAATCCTCTTTTTTATGATGAAAAAGTCAGTATTATGGTTCCACTGTCATGAAGATTGGATCAATCTGTGCAATAAAACAAAACAAATATGCTTGGATAATAGTTCTCCTATTTGAAGGGTTTTTGTCACAAACATACAGTACTGTGCAAAGGTCTCAGGTCTTAAATGATATATAATGTTATTTATCTGGCCAGTAAGTGTTTATATCTTCAAACAAAAACAGAAACATGAAAAAAATACAAACACACAATAAAAATGTGTTAAAGCTTAAATGCAAATCCATCTCCTTGAGAAACCCAGTATTTACAGTTACCATCCATTACCTGCCTCAGCTGATCAGTCCTTCATTAAATTAAAGTAGGTGCTGTTGAAATTAACAAATCCATGTGACAGCTGCAGGGCAGAGGTTAGACAACCAAACCTGCTTTCTTCTAACTGTTTTCTTCTTACCGAGATATCACTATCGATGATATAAATCAGAATTAAACAATAATCCAGTGTGACTTTTGTACAGTACTGTATCTGTAAAGCTTTGCTATATCATTTCACTCATCAGATTCATTCTACACAATGCCCTGAAATGAATTTTGCATCTTTTTCACATCTGGTACATAACATCGTCCTTTACTTGCCATTTCTAAACCAATTGCCTCACACCTCTCTGTGTGTCACAAACAATCCACTGAAAAACAACTGTATTTGTAGAAACTATGAATATGGTATTCAGGCTTTTTCTTGTAAGAATGAAGCAAAATGAAAGATGTAGTGCAAAAAAATCAGTAGAGATGCGTAATTCAGGAGGCCATACATAAAATGAACTTGTGCACAGTGATGCTGTTGAGCTATTGGCTAGAAAGGCCGCTCATGACTCTATGGAACTTAAAGGAATGGTTTACTGAAAAATACAGCTTTATACAGCTTTCCTGCTGACCGCAAACTTAGTAAAACAACCAAGAAATGTTTGTCTGAATTTTGCTTTTTTAGTTTTGCAATGGAGTGAATTACTTAGTATAGAACTTGATTAATTGACTATGTCTGAGGTGAGGTGAGGTGGAAACTGTGTGTGTGAGTGTACATATATATATATATATATACACACATGCATACATATGCGTGTGTGTGTGTGTGTGTGTGTGTATGTATGTATGTATGTATGTATGTGTGTATATA
>JBBPCZ010000142.1:27183334-27194856 GCA_037974445.1 Brycinus macrolepidotus | reverse complement strand
TCTTAAAAACTAAGGCAAAGCTGTTCAGTTTAATACTTGCACCTATAAAAGATAAAACCTGAGAAACTGAACATTTTTGCAGTCTCTTATTTTTTGCCGGAGCTGTAGATAATATGTTTTAATAGCACTTCTTATGTATGCTATTATGAAGTGTGAAGTGTGATATGGAGGAGCATTTAGCCTAGCATAAACAATAGCCCGTTGTTTCCTATCCTACTGCCTGGGGCTCCCTCATTCTTGGTCAGCTGTATGTTGATACGCCGCATCTTGGGCATGTTCGCAGCAAGCTGAGTGAGAATCTCTGCCGCTTTTTGCCTTATACTGAATAACCTGGCATAAGAGATTGAGATATAAAACAAAATTTAGTGCTGTTAACATTTAGTGCTAATTAGCTGATGTTTTTAATCAGGTGTGTTTAATGAGGCAGAGCCCTGGACTGGTGTGCCTTGCCTGCAGTCTGACCCATGAGCTATATATACTGTTCAGTTCAGTTTTTACACTCATCAGCCACGTCCCGTATGTGCCACACCTACCTTGTATCTACAATTACTGTCCACTTTATCAGGTCCACTTACCATATAGGTTCACTTTGTTGTTTACAATGCCAGCCTGAAGTGTCATCTGTTTTTCTACATTGTTTGTTACTTTGCACCTTAACTGTTCATCAATGGATTTAATCCCTGTTTTCATATTTGATAAATACTCGGCATTGGCAGTTACAGCACTGCACAAAAGTTATAGGCTTTTGTGCAAACAGTTTAAAGCCATTATTCTGAGCAGTAGGGACTTTCAGCCACCAAATACACAAGTTAACGTTAGAATAAATGCAAACAAACAAGAAAGCATTAAATATTATCAAAATTTGTTTTGTTTGTAAAAAGCACTTGAGGTTTGGTGAGATGGTTAGAACAACAGATTTCAACCTTTGCATGAAACTCCATCAGCAGCTGCTGATTTTATCCAATGAGGTATAAATTGATTTGAACCAGGTGTTTGAGCTATATGATGAAAACTATAATGTAATACTGGGCTTCCACAAGGAGAGGTCTGAGAATTATAAAGCAAACGCATAGACATACATAAAATCACAAATTTACTGTATTAATATTTGTATACATTCTAATATTAGCTTGTAAAAGCATATGCTGCTCAGCTAAACAGGTTTTAAATGTGATTTTCTCAAGTGTCTAAGACTTTTGCACGGTACTGTATATACGTGAAAATTCATAGATCGGTGCATTATTTTGTTATTTTGTTCACCCCCTTCTCTCCCTGTCTCCTTCCATCTCTCTCACTCACTCACTCTCTGTCTGTTCTCGAGCAGAAGCTAGAGGAGCGTTTTCGAATAAGTCGACGGGAGCTGATTCCTCTGGAGTTTCCTGTCCTGGTTGCCTTGGAGATGGCACTCTACCTCCCAGACAGCAAAGTCATGCCTCACTACCGCAGGCTGGTGCAGCAGGTCTAGGACTAAAGAAAAGCCCTCCAGAGCTCCTCCTGAATGCAAAAGAGCTACAGTTAGTCATCTGTGTTTGAGGACTCTACAGACCTGAGGGCTCACAGCTGTGTCCACCAGTCTTATCAGTCATGAGTCCAAAATAAACGTTCAGTCTTCCATCTAACTTCAACCATTACTTCAACTGACGAATCAGATTTTTCGTGTGTTGGTTACTTTGCAAGCTGACATACTCTGGTAAAATCACATTTTTTTAAAATTAGTTACAGATAGTACAGTTTAAACTTAACAAATTTTCATTTTTAATGTTTTTTAACTTCTGACTTTTAAAGCAGTTGTGATTTTTCTTAATGTGCCATGTTATTTATCACTCACTGTGTATTTATATTTCATACAAGTACTCGCTGCAGACATTGTGTATGAAGATGGATGCTTTTTCGTAACTGTTTTTGGTTCAGGTCCTTGCTGTGGGAGATGCGTGGCAGTCTGAAAGATATCCAGAAACTCTATGTTAGAGGTGATGTTTACTAGGCACATTATTGGTGCCATTCTACTATCATTTCCATGCACTCTCTTGTTGGCCTGTGTTCACTTCTTTCCTTCAACTGACTGTAGATTGTGATAGTGCAGTGAAACATTATAAGGAGCCAAACCAGTGTATGTATTTTTGTAAAAATGATTTCTACACTCTTTAAAAATGAAAGGTGCCAAAAAGGATTTTTTTGGCGTGATTTCGTGGAAGAGTCACTTTTAATTCTAAGAATCTTTCTGTGGACGGCTCTTCAAAAAAAAAAAACCCATTTGAAATGTTATTTAAAGAACACAAATATGGTATCATTCCAGAGATGCTTTTCTTGCACCTTTATTTTTAAGAGCGTGGCTTGAGTATTGAGTGCCAGTTCAGTCAGGTTAGCAATAGAAGTTGTGCTAAGATAATTAATGCTCATTATTTTACGTGAGTGTATTGCACAAAGGCATCTTATTTGGAAACTTTCAGTATTTATTCCTCTAAAGCTGTGAGAATTGTATGATGAAATGTTTCGTGGACGCTGCTGTGTCCTGTGCGTGTTTATATGAACCACTGAATAATAGGGGCTAAGTGATTAGTCCAAACACTGGGTGGCCAAAATTAGACCTATATACACAAGTTTGTCCAATAATAGAGGGACGTTTTCCCTTCAGTGATCCAGTCTGTGTTGTATTGTGGTGTTCTGAATATGATGCTGTCCTGCTATACGTGTCCTGCTTGTTTACTGTACTGTAAGCCATGCACAGGCTTGCTTGTTTATTTTATTTATTTATTTTTTCTTGGGTCCTACACATGATAAATCCTCATACTGTAGCCTAAAGAGGAATTCCACCTATTTATCCGGATTTTGGAATAATTGTCAAAATGTAAAGTCATTCAGAGTGACGTGATAAGAAATGATTATTTAAAGATAATCTTCCTGACTCTGATTACTGTGGTGGTGATGGGGAACCAGAGGTTGCAGTGCAAATATAGTCTTTTTATTCACAATTCAAAACCACCATCAAACCTACACGTGTCTTCTGAGTTTTTATATGAACTGTTATTCCTCCAACTTCCATATTGATCATAAAATTTTGGTACGAAACAATGGATGTATTTTTATGTTTCAGGATGCCAAATATGTTTTTAACCAGAAAACTGTTTCAGGCATCAGGCAGCATATTCGTAACCGCAAAAGAACACAGTTACAACTTTCTGAGGCAGCTTTAAGAGGCTTGCAATGTCTGACTTCTGATTCCTGTCACCACCACTGTGAACAAGCTTAAAAAATGGAGCATTTCTTATCGAACCATTCAGAATGACTATTTACATTTTAACGATTTGTTGAAATTATGTACAATTTTTTAAAAATTCAGTGGAATTCCCCTTTTAATGGCTCCATGGTAGCTTAGTGTGTAGCACAGCACTGTGTATGACTTACAACTTGCTTTTCATGTTCATCTCTGAACCAACAGTCATCAGAGAATGAACTTGCATACATTTACTCTGTATTGTAGTAGTCTGAGGTACACCACCACCCTCCAGTGGTGAAGTTGGCAGGCGTTGCCTGTGATTTTGTTCTCTCCTCTTTTTTGCCCTCAGGGAGCATGACTGATGATTGCACTCTTTGTGATTGTTTGTATTCTTTTAAGCTGAAAGAAAAGCATTTTGAACTCCATTTGTAGTAGAAGTTGTTTAGAAATAGCTATTTATTTTCAACACTGACCCTCAGAGTACATACTGTGAGTACTGCAGCATAAAGTGCCTTGTTTATTTTATTACATTGATCATTTTGCTGCCATGCCATATGTCTTCACATCAGTGTATTCAGGCTCTGCCCATCATCATGTCACCAGCTTTGGAGACGGACGGTTCCTTCTTATGTCGCAGCTGCTGGCAAGCTAGGGTGGGGTCTGAGAGAGAACATACACTGTGAAGGATTTCTGTAAGGTGCAGCACAGTGAGAAATAACTGCTCTTCTCGTGAACCTTTCTCTATTTCATGTATGAAAGCGTCTCAGTTTGGAACAACTTGAAGTGGTAGTTTAGTCTCTTTACAAAGACACAATGTAATGTTTCTAGTGCTGTATGTATGTGAAGTATTGTAACTTTTCTTTCTGATAAAGATTCTTCATAAATATATTTTTATCTGTTGATCTTGTGCAGGGTGACCTCATTTCATGTACCGAACTCATCACTGTTTCTCGTGTTTTCATTGCGGTATTCTGGCAGATCATAAACACAGCAGTAAGAGGTTTTTTAGGTCAAAAAAAGTTACATGTTTGTTCTTAGTTAGGGAAATGGCAAGGGAAAGATATTCTGATTTGATTATAAAAGGAATTTTGAAGAGGAAATGAAGGGGGGTGGGGAGAGTTGTTAAATGTTTGTTCCTATGTAGAAAAAATGAGTAAGGAGTGATTAAAAACTGAGGGAAAGGAATTCTGATTTTATGGGGGGGAAATAGAGAGAAAGGAATTCTGATTTTATGGGGGGAAATAGAGAGAAAGGAATTCTGATTTTATGGGGGGAAATAGAGAGAAAGGAATTCTGATTCTGTGGAGGAAATGGAGATAAAGGAATTCTGATTTTATGGGAGAAATAGATATACTGTAAAGGAATTCTGATTCTAGGGGGAAATGGAGATGAAGGAATTCTGATTCTAGGGGGAAATGGAGATGAAGGAATTCTGATTCTATGGGGTAATAGAGATAAAGGAATTCTGATTCTATGGGAGAAATAGATATAAAGGAATTCTGATTCTATGGGGTAATAGAGAAAGGAATTCTGATTCTATGGGGGAGGGAGGGAAGCAGTGAAGAATTCTGATATGAAAAAATGGTGAGGGAACAGGAATTCTGATTCTATGGGGAAAGCTTTATTAAAAAAGAGCTTTATTTAAAAACTTAATATCAGTAAAACACTAACTGGTGGAAATAAGTTTGATGGATGCTTTCTACTGTCCACTGGCGCAGTACTAAACTACACCTCGGTACCAATATCAGCCACATATACACTTATCTGTTCCTTCTAGGACAACTGAGTGAGGTAGATTTGACCTTTGAGTTCATCAGGGGTTGCAATAGCTCCCTCCCACCCCCATAACAGAACTCCTCTGTGTATTTTATGAGCCATGCGACCCAGACACTCGGAAATAAGGCTCCAGAAGACATCTACAATGGGATGACAGAAGGATTATTCAGTTGCTAAATTTAAAAAAAAAAAGTTTGAAATGGACAGAGAGGCTCTAGGCCAATGACGGGGGAGCTTCAAATTGATCTGTCCATTAGCCTTCCCCACACTGGTCATTAATTTCTATAATTTGGTAAAAGATTGTGTTCTTAAGTAGCCCACAGGCTACTTACAAGCTCGATAGGTGTTCTTAGCAATAAAACCAGACTTTTTTTAAGATAACATATACCAGTACTGTGGTATTGCTCCCCATGTGGTTTTCTTTCCATTATTTTAGATTGTGCTTCACTTTTCTGCAGCCTGGTCCCTTGTATTACTGTACAGCTTGTTTTTTTCAACAACAAAAAAACAAATCGCAAGAAAGCACATAAACCAATAAATAAATAAACACATAAATAGATAGATAGCGAAATGACAATCTTAACGTAAGTCAAGTGAAACCTGACTCTAGAGCCAAAAGTAATAATCTTGGTAATGACTTGTGATCATTTGCATAAAACATCTTAAGTGAATTTTGGTCATTAAGTTTTACATTTAAGCCAGATGTGTAAAATTAAGAAAACGTTTAACTGTAAAGTTAGAAGAAGAAAAAAAAAGTTGGAAATTGAATTTTGGACCCAAACGTTAAATGTCCTTTGATTTCCTAACCATAATAAGGCAGCCAGACACACTGTATTTCTGTTTCTTTAATTGTAGTGGCTATCTTACATAATAATATTGCTAATTCATGGATGACCAGATTTACATCAGGTTTCGACAGCATAAGTGCATCACGATTGACAATTAAATGGGATCTATACAAAAATAGTAAAAAGTTAACTATTAGTGAAACTACATAAAGTATACATAGCCTATATGCCATGTCCAAGTGTTCGCATTGCAGTGGGACACATGACATTCATTCTCCTTCTCTCTCTCTCTCACACACACACACACACACACACACACACACACACAACCGTACATACCAACCCTCTTAACTGGTAATAATGACAGCTCCCACTTTCTTCACATGCCATATATACGATGTGTGCTTTACACAGCTTCACTCTGTTGGACCTGGCACAGGTCCACCTTAACATTAACTTGAGAGTATTACAGAAATAATGACAGATGCATATGGAAACTACATTTTGTGTAATTTTCACATTATTTCAGTGGCCCTTTTGGCTGTTGTTAAATATTTGCGGAGGATGAAAAGTAACCAATTTCTTTCAGAGTTACTACTCTGTCTCAAAAGTAGAAGGAGGTACAATAATAAGTGTTGGAATATGACTAGCTCATGTTTAAGCATGCCAGAAACTATGGAATAAATGGGACTACTTTCATATTAAGCAAGTTAGGGGATGACTTTTAGGATTTCAACACACTGTTGTAGTCACTATATGACACTTGTTTGCTACTTGTTCTAGTCATGTGATGCCTTCAGTTTCATATAACCACATTACTGCTCTAGTCACATACAGCTGAACCCAAGCAGCCCATACATCAGCCAAAAGATCAGGCCAAAATGTAGCACACAGGGTGCTGTGCAAAAACAACCAACAAAAACCCTTCAAAACCTTTTACAACCCAGTGAGGTTCAATCTTCTCAGCAAAGGCCTAGTGCAAAGATCTCGAGCAATAAACCAGCATCGACTTACATTACATGGCTCGATGTTAGTTGGGTGGAACAAAAGCACCAGTCCTTCGTGGACAAGGCTGGACTCTACTGGAATAGTCCAACAGGTTTGACACAGTTGCATAAGGCCAACAAAAGTATTTTACATGAGATGGAACATTCTTTGACACGTTAAATCTCCCAAAGATACAGTTCACAGAGACACATTCTGCTTGAACGATTGCATAGATTTTTTTTTTCTTCACCGTGTGTGTATCCTATATGTCCAAAAGTATTAAGACACTCCTGCTAATTTGTGAATTGAACTCATCTACCATTAGTCACGCACGCATAAAGTTGTGCATGTGCAGCTTGAATAATTCCCATAAAAAAGCACCTTAGGTTACCACACTCAATGCAAGCCTCCCAACAGTGACAGAGCTCTATCCAATAGCTCTGGGATGAGCTGGAGCGTTATTTGAGATCCAGAACTAATGAGTATTTGACCTCACTAATTCTCTTGTGGCTGATTGCAGTCAGATGCTCACATCAATGTTGTAACATCGAGTGTAAAGTCTTCGTAGAAGAGCAGAAGCTTTAGCTGCAGTAAAAAGGGCAGCAAATGTCCTATCAATACCCTTGATTCCAGAAGAAATGTTGGATAAGCCAGTGTCTACACGTTTGGACATATAGCATATCTGCAAATGTGTTGGAGAGAAAGGGAGCGGGTCAAGGATAGAAACAGTATTTAAGATAAAGACAGCTTGACTTTCACAATCTTTTGAGACCATCAGATCAAATACATCTCTTGGTAGTGCATCATCTCTGCTCACCATCTCTGTGAATGTTTGTGGACGACCATAAAAACATTTCAGTAATAAAACAGGTTTCGATTCTGCCAGGAAGCAGCAGAGTATTTGTTGTATGTGTGTTAAGGTGAAACATTCATTAGCCACAAGTGCTGAAACAAAAAGATAATAGCACCCATCTCCATTAAATGAAGCCGGTTTGTGCATAAGTGTGTGCAACTGTCGCAACGCACACCTGTCGCAGTCCTGATGAGTTCTATGGCTTTAGTTTCTAAGTAAAGAGTCACTTTGGCAACCATTATCAACTGAAAATATCAATGTAAGGTTACATTAGACTTTGATTTTTATAAGAGGTGTTAACAAGCTATTATACCTTTAAAAACTTCGTTTACAAAGTAAACATTGTCATAAGCAGCCTTCGTATTTGTCTAGTTAGAAAATCAAACGTCTGCAACACTGCTGAGCATGCAAGTGAGGAATGAGCATGCAGCCTTTAGTCACATCCTCTATATCAATGGAGACAAATAAAGCTGGCACGGAAGAGCCCACTGGGGCTTATTACTGAGTCAGGTTTCTGGGTCTGGAGATACCAACCCCTCACCTACAGAAGATAATAAACCAACCTTGAATGCAAGAACTATTCACTGGACGTTCCAGAGTCTTGTCTACCACTGCAGAAGTCACATTTCTGGATAAGGTACTTAATACCATAGAAATGATCAAATAATTGCATTAATATCTAAATGAGCATCTTTTTACATGCTATATGCATCTGTCTGTTATTAACAAAATGCTCCATCCTTGTTAATGCCATCACTAACAACTTGTACCCATAAAACACCTGAGTATAACTAGTATGATATATATAATGGGTGAGGGGGTTAACAATTTGTGTACTATACATGTATTGTACATGTACTGAGGTTTACACTTAATTAACCATAAATCTATTTTGCATGGACAAAAAAGAAAAATGGCATAAAAGGCATATAAGGCATTTCCTACCTTTCGAAAATAAATAAATTCAGTCATAGTGAGTGCCGAGTTAAGGTTGTAGGAAGCAGAGGCTCTGTTATTCAGTCCAGTAAACCATTCATTCTGTATCTCACATTTTGATGGAGAATAAAAACAAAAACAAAATAAGCTTATTGTTGCAAGACAATGATATGGGCTGGAGACTAGAGGTATATCAAAACTCTTGCCCTCTTCCCAGCCGATCAGTAGATGTCAGGGAGGTCAGAGTACTTCCTGTCAAAGTATCCACCTGTGTAGATCCAGTCTGAGGTTCCTGTATAAGGATTCGTGCCCTGATGGAACCATCTGGAAAAATGGAAGACCAAAGTGTTAGATGATTACATTTATCCAAGAAGATCTGACTAATAATAACTTAAGACTTCACCTGGTGGACCACTCTTCCTCATCCTTAGCCCGTTCCCGACGTGCAGCTCTCTGCTTTTCCTCAAGCCTCTCCTTCTCTTCACTTGCAGTGACTGAAATATAAGAACAGGCAAAGTGGCGTGTAGGCGAAAAGCTGGTCTAAACATTTTGGCACTGGCAAGTAATGTATTGGGTTCCATCATAGCACTTGATACATGCTGCTGTTACTGTATTAGACTAGGGGATGTTTCTAACATGTGGTTACTTTTGATTGGTCAGTGGCAGGCAAGCTTTTCTTTAATAAAAAAACTGAAGAAACTCTGAGAGTGGGCAGATCTGTAGACATCATCTACCACTCACTCCTACTCTCCATTCCCTCCCTGTCTTTCCACCTCTCTTCCTCTGCCTCCTTTTTCCTCCCTCCTCCATCGCTCTCTGCCTCCTTTTCCCACTTGCTTCTCCACTGCCCAGTTCCTCCTTTTCCTGCCCTCACTCTCACTCTCTTTCCTTTTCCTCCCCCATTCTCCCTCTCCTTCCCACTTCATCCCTCTCCCTATCTTTCCTCCTCCCTCTCCCTCAGACTCCCTTCTTCCTTAGCCCTCCCTCTGATTCTCGATCATCCTTCCATCTGTCCCTCTCTCTTATTTTCATTCCTCTATCCTTCCTCTCCTTCCATTTCTATCCCTCCTTCTCTGCCACCCTTCCATCTGTCTTCTTCACTTTCTCTCCCATCTTCGTTACCCTTCGGTCTCCTTTCCTCCCACCCCCTCCATCTGTCTCTTCCTCCCTTCCTCTCCCTCCTTTATCTGTCCCCTCCATTCATATCTACCCCTTGCCCTCCTTTTACCTCTATTTCTCCTTTCTGTTCCTTCCCTGTCTATTTGATTTTGCATATGATAAGAAATAGCTTCCTATGCCAGTGGAACAAATTAAGGTATTTTTACCCATGTCTCCATTTTCCATAGCTCTTATGTCTGGTCGCAGACGACAATCTGTAGGTGCTAGGATTCCCTCCATGCCAGGCTCCAGCTCATTCAGTGTCATTGCAAAGCTAGTGAAATTATACATCTAGGGTAGGAACAAGAGAGGGCATTTAAAGTCAAGACTGCACAAGTGTGAAAAAAACACCATTATTTGCTGAATACCTGTTACTCATTAAAGACCCTTTCACATTTTTTACATTTATTTCATGCGGCAAAGGTAGAAGAGGAATTTGTTGAAAAGTAATTATGAATGAATCAAAATTCAGTGAAATGTAAAGGCCCTTCAGTGAGGCTGAGGGAGGACAAAATGTAGTTTATATTACTTGTGCTGAGTGTGCAGGTCTTGGGGCTATCCTCCACAGTAATGTACTGCCTGGGATCATAGTGACTGTCTCCTGGACATCTGGCATTTCATCAGCATCACCAGCACCACTGCCAGTATTCTGCTCCTGAGGGAAAATTCACACTGCAGTTAATAACCTGCCCATAAAGTACACACACTCTCTCACTGCCTACAGTTACATCTAACAGACAGCAGAACAATAATCTACACAACAAAACAAGGCATGCAGTGTTAATAAAAACGGACAAATCCACACCACTCACACAAGGTTAAAACTAGTTTGGAATAGTATTTAAGTACTGAACAGAAATTAGGTAGTGTGAACAGAATGAGCACATTTATGACCATTTACTATTGAACAATTTTCATATATACATTTCTCCTGACTTAAAATACTTTTATGGCAATCTTAGTATCGGAATAATGGCACAAGGAATGAATTACTCATGTACAACACTAATTTGAATCAGTATCAGAAGGATCGACAATTCTCATTACCTGTTTGTGTTTCTTGGAGTCTCCACTTTTCTTTTCTACCTTCTTGTTTGCTTCATAGACCTTTGGCTCTATAGTGTACAAGCACTCTGTCCACTTGCCATAGACAATGCACCTCTTCTTCTTACTGAGTAATAATAAATGTAAATTAACCTTGAGCAAAAGCCACAAAAGCACAAGACCAAATACTGTGTGCAACATTTCAGATGTAATTGATAGCTCAAACACAGACTATTAGCAGCTTAAAAGCTGTGAACAGTTTGGCTTGACAGTCAGAGATTCTGCTTGATATCTGATGCTGGTCACTGCTCACCTCCTGTCCTGGATATGTCCTTCTACCCGATGCAGCTCTTTGCCAAACATGCCACATGGCTTAAAATTCAGCACACATTTGTCTCCAGTGCTGGAATACGAAATCATTTTTTTAGCAAAAATAGGGGGACAGAAGGGCACACAGCCGATTTTACCCATAAAGCAGATCTTAAATAATTTAAATGTAAATAATGTTAAATAATGTAAAGCTGTAAGAGAATGTTAGGTACAGTGGTACCCCGCTTAACGAACGCTTCACAGAACGAACGTTCCGCATAACGAACGCTGCCGCGACCGCGCGGCTGACTCGCAGAACGAACGCGTTTCACACAACGAACCGCACGTCGCACGTGAAAATCGAGTTTTACATTTAGAAAATGGCTGAATCCGGCCAGATGTGTCTCAGATGAAGACAAAGCATCATGTTGTGTTGTTTCTCCCCACTAGTGTC
>JBBPCZ010000142.1:27149891-27173701 GCA_037974445.1 Brycinus macrolepidotus | reverse complement strand
GAGCGGGAGAGAGAGAGAGAGAGAGAAAAGAGAGAGGGGAAAAGACAGTGAGCAAGGGGAGAGAAAGAGAGAGAGAGAGAGAGAGTTACTGTAGGGGGGCGGGCCGTTGAGTTTTCAAACCCAGATTTACTGGATCGCACTGGTGAAGTTGCTGTTTTTATCGATCGGGAAGCCCAGCGGAGCTGCACCTAGAAACACTCATTACACTCAGGCCGTCCACTCATTGTGCGGCACCTCTGTACTAAACAAATGATTTTTTTCCCCTTTTAACAATTAAGCCTGCCAATTACGTTTTCCAGTTAACTTCCGTTTTTCATTTTATTTTCTTTTTATTCTGTTTTGTCTCCAGCGTTTTGCATGACGAAGACTAAGGTGGAGTCCTCTCCTCCGTTTTTCTCTCTCCTGCCCCGGATCCCACGGACCGCCCGACCCATGCCCGGCGGGGAGGCGCAGGAGAGGCGCGCGCCCCGGCACGCGCCGGTGGGACCCTCGGACCGTGCGCCCCCACGAGCCAGACCGCGAGACGGCCCCCCGAAACTCGCGGGGGATGAGAGAGCCAAACGGGGCGAGAAGAGCCACCGAGCCGGTCCCGGATCTCAAAAAAACAGAGGGAAAACAGCCGGGAGGAGGAGACCACCCGAAGCCGGAGATGGGGGTCAGGACTTGGGTAAAGATGCGGCAGGCGCCCGGGGCAAGGTGTCCTGTACGGACAGCAGCTCGGAGGTGTCTGACAGCACTTCTGAAGAGACCAAGACAGCATTAACTAACGACGGCCAGAGCAGCGACGGAGAGACACGAGATACGGAGGAGACGAGACAGAAAGGACCCGAGGACACCGGGCAATGTGACCACCTGCCCTTGCCCCTAGATCCCCTCACCAGCACACACGGGTACGGGCAGAGGAGCATCTCTCCCGGGGACGAGCAGTCCTTCGCCTCGCTGGACAGCCGCCTCAACTTCAGCTCATCCCTGGCCTTCTCAGACCTCACCGGAGACTTCACCGAGGGGCTTCACGGGGAGCTTCTGAGGGAGATTGAGGAGTTACGGTCCGAGAATGAATACTTAAAGGTACATTTGTCTCTTTTTTGCATCACTTCACCATGATATTGCCTTAATCAACTTTAGTTGCTCTTGTGGTAGATTCCAAAAAGGCGGGGGGGGGGGGTTGTTTTGGGATGGGACCCCTCCAGAAATAAGAATTGGTCAATATAACCTTGTAAAAAATGAATGTAGTTGTTTATATGTTTAAATATTTATTTTTATTAGCACAGTAATGCTTAATTACAGTGGGCGGCTGGTGGCCTAGTGGTTTAAGGAGTTGCCCCTGTGATTAGTAGGTTGTGGGGTTCGAATCCCATGACTGGTAGTGGCACCACTGAGGTACCCTTGAGGAAGGTACTGTCCCCACACACTGCTCCCCGGGCGCTGTGTTCCTGGCTGCCCGCTGCTTCACTTGGTGAATGGGTTAAATACAGAGAAAGAATTTCATGCTGTTCACACTGCGTGCTGTGCTGTGCTGTGTTCACGCATGACAAATGGTCACTTTACTTTACACTTAATTCTTAGACAAGTAGCTAGATAACCCCCCCTCCAGCAGTCATTGGACTCTCCCTCGTACTGTGTTACTTACCACTGTCCAGTGAGTTCCTTGAGAGAGGTGTGTTATCAGTCCATGCAGGTCACCCCAGATAGCACAGTGTTATTGATTCAATATTGAATTATGGTTAAATGCATTGATTTATCATCAGTGTAAAAGAATCAGTGTTGAACTTAAAATGATATTTTGGTCAGATTTTTAATACTGAGCATTTGATGGTAACAAAAAATAAATTCAGTATTGAAATATGGCGACTTTTTCAACATGGAAAATTAGATGCTGAGTCAACATTGATATTACTGAAAATATTCAACAGTGACAGGATTTATGCTCAGTCATGATAAATCCACATTGATATATGGTAGGTTCTTCACCGTTGAAACGATTTATACCTGTACTTTTAATGGGGTATGATGTGTCACCTTGTTTCTCTGAAACACCACTTTGTTCGAAACATGATTCAGAAGACTACTAAGCAGCTGAACATCGTCTGGTTGTGATTGCTGGGTTTTGTGAGGTGACTTGCACTCAGTAAACATGCCCTCATTGGACCACTGAGGGCCAAATGTTGTTAAACACGTTGGTTCACTGCAGGCGGTCCACACTGGGCCACTGGAGATTTGGTTATTAGTTCAGCCTTGGCTCACCATGGGCAGCCCACATTGACCCAGAGGAGATTTGCAATATAAGAAGCTGCTATTAAGGAGTGAGGCTTCACATTTGTTAAACTGTGTGGCCTTGTTAGGTGATTGATTTCTTTTCTTTTCTTATTTATTATGATTTTTTTTTTAAAATAAAGAAACCCTGTCTATTTTAATCATCATGCAAAAGAGCAGGAGAGCAGAAGCAAACGTGACATGCTGCTAAAGGATTTAAGGTTTAGCCTCTCCTTAGAGTACCTATAATACTTTCGTTAAATACCTGGTGTCATCCCTTGTTGTCACTAACATGCAACACATGGCTGAGGACAAGAAAAAGACCAAGCACAGAAGACTGAGGCCAAAGGGTTTCAGTGGCAGAAAGGCGAAAGGCGCCTGTTTTACATGGCTTGACGAAACTCTGCGTCAACATGCCAGTACTAAACAGAACCTTAGTAAGCTGGTGGTCCTCACTTTACTACCCTCTTTCTTTGGAACATAACTATTTGGTGGCCTTTACTTTGCCTCTCTTGTTCAAATATATCACACCAAATTGTGGTTTACTTCATTAAGTTCATTAAATTAAGTGCACATGAAGGGATGACAAATCTCCAGAGTCTTCTAATAAGGATCTTTTACTTACATTTTAGCACAGATGGTAAAAATGACTAACATGAATGAGGGGTTGGTGATGACAATGATCAGTGTTTGGTTTTGTAGGACAAGGTGCTAGAATGAAGACTGTGCAAGTGCTCTGGACACGGTCACGTCTATAGTATTGTGTTTGCTGTTCTTTCAGAATGAGATGGAGGAGCTGCGCTCTGAGATGCTGGAGATGAGGGACATATACATGGAGGAGGATGTGTACCAGCTGCAGGAGATCAGGCAGCAGCTGGACCAAGCCAACAAGATGTGCCGCATTCTGCAGTACCGACTTCGCAAGGCCGAGAGGCGCAGCCTGCGAGTCGCTCAGACCGGCCACGTGGACGGGGAGCTTATCCGCACTCTAGAGCATGATGTCCGGGTTAGTGCCTACCTTGAACATGCTCTTTTGGCAAAAAGCGTAGCTTAACATTATGGTTCTTGTTCATTGCTTGATTTGTTGGATGTGTGTCGGGAGCAAGGTAAACACTAAAATGGGCAAAGCAGGGATTCAGGACCAGAGTTGGGAAACACTGCCATGGAAGAATCAAATTAACCTTTCAGTGGATGCTTCTCAAAGGAATAGTTCAGGGAAAGTCAACCTAACATAATTTTCCACTCACCCTAGATGTAGTCCATCAGCAAAGACATGTTTAGTATCCAAATGTTGCTTCTTTAGTTTATAACTGCAGCTGTGAGGCTTATGTTGCTTACAAACACTAGAACTCATTACTCACCCAAACAGCCCAAATTATTTTCATTAATATATACCACCAAAACGTCTCTTGGCCTGCTCAAACTGCATCCAGATCTTCATTAACATTGTACATATGTTTTAGGACATAGAATAACTTACTATGAGTTATAAAAATGATCAAAAAGTCTTTGCTACAGACAGCCATTTCAGGCACCAGGCCTGGTATTAACAAAGCAGTCATAAATTAAAAGACCCAAAGTCCTAAATCGCATTGATAAGTCCGTGCTAGCAAAATGAGATCTGGAATGCAGATTGAGAGAAGTTATTTGAGCTGTTTGGGTGAAATGTTGAGCTGTAATGTTTGATAGTGATGTTAACCTCATAGCTCCAGTTAAGGAGGCAAGGTTTGGACTTTAGACTTGTCTTGACTGATTCTGGGGTGGAAATGGAAAATTGCTTAAATGAATTTTTTTTTATATACTATTCCTTTATAAATTTTTGTAAATGTGTGCCAGTGCAAACAACTTTCACATCATTTAAAGTTTCTTTACCAGTAAAAGTTTCTCCTAGAACTATACATCCAAGCCAAGAACCATTTAGAAGCTTTTTTTAAGAGTGTGTAAACCCATGAATCATAGATGTTCAGTGTCAGTAATGGGAAAACATTCCTTCTCAGTGTATCATTTACTTTCACTGTGTATTTAAGTACCTCCTCCTATAGGTTTCCTCTTATGTTTACTGGCAATTTGATGACTGACCATTTCTCACACAGCTGTGTGTGTAAAGAAAAACTATGAATGATGCCAGCCACATCTTTCATTATTTCAGGATGTGTACTAAAATTACAAAACACGGGACCAACTAAGGGTTACTCTGAGCCACAATATGTGAATCAGCATTCTCTGATTCAGTATGCTCTCACTTTGTGTTGCACAATTTTGTCTCATTTTTGTGCCTTCTTAAGCTCAAAACCACTCTACTAAAAGCCTTACTGAAGACCGTGGCTGTGATAACATTTCAGGAGCATTAGTCAAGGAGTTCAAACACCCAGGACATTCAAGTTTATACAGACTTGCCTGAGATTTCACGACTGTGTGAGTAGTGAGAAGCTTTCTGTTCTGGAGGTGGTCCAATTATCTTTTACGGTAAAATGGAGGGGAAAAATCCTGAGGGCTGTTCTTGCCAGCTGCTGTTTTGTGGCAGACCACTCACAACACAAGCATTTTTTGGTTCAAACTCATCAGCCAATCAGGCAAGAGAGTTGTGCAGGAACGTTTCAGCCATTAAAAACCAATCAACACAGCATGGGGAACCCACATCAATGTGTGCTTTCCTTGAACATTGCCTAATGCTATGCAACAATTCCCTGTGCTCTTGTTTGTTCTTTGTGAGCTTAGACGCGAGACCTCTGGGTTTTATTTTTCTGACAATTAAAGAGTGTTTAAGCATGGTAATACAGTTTTATAAGGATGTAATGATTTAAACATCAAAATTTTAGCACTGTATCTGTCCCTCAGTGTCTTCTCAGTCTCATCTTTCGTGGAAATCATTCTCAGTGATCAAAGCTAATTGTCTGCTATTTATCTTAAATATTCCTGTTCTGTTTCTAGCCATTGGCTCATTCTGACTATTTGAACTAGGCCTTCATTTCGGGCCATAAATATGAAAGCATGGTCCAATATGAGGAAAAAACACACTTATGAGATTCTCATTGTTTGTTAAGGAAATATTTTGGCTTAAACATGGACACCTAAAGCTTGTAAAAGACATATGTTTTATCTAAAGCTTGTAACAGCCATATCAACTTATATATTAACTTGTATATAGCATTTCTAAGGTGATGACATAGAGTTCACACTGTTTACCAGTCAGTGAAGTATTTAGCCCTTCCAGAGGCCCAAGAGAGATGTTTCCCTTCTCGAAATTTGGCCCGGTCATTGGAAATCTTAACATGATTGATTGATTCCTCTGTCAATTCCTAATTATGTTGGTGTTTAGTCTGACACCATAGGGCTTTACACAATAGCTTGAAGATCTAGCCAATGGGAGAACTTACTACATCACTATCTATCTCATTATCTCACTATCTACCTACATACCAGGGAAGGAAAACAAATCTGATTGGATAATTTTTCACAAGGCTTTTTGAGAATTTGTTTCCAACCAGATCTCTTTAATGAAGTAAGAATATTTCTACAATAAAAATAGACCCCAGAAATCATTAGGCCTTCTCTGAACAGGCTCTGCTGGTGTATTTCATAAAAAGCATGTGATTCTACAGGCTGTCAGGATTTGCTACTCAAACTTACACACCCACTGAGCTAGCCTCCATACTTTTACTGTCACAGCTGTCACATTTAACATTACACCACGGACTATTTTGCTGATGTTAACAGGCTCAGAAAGAAAACTAGACCATATTCTGTCCTCACATGCTTGTAGCCAAGCTAACAGACCAAAGAAACATTCAAATACAGAGTTTAAGTTTAAATCTTTACAGAAGGAATCAACATCCAGACTGTAACGTCTAAAGTAAAGAATGTGTTATTCAAATTTCTGTTTCAAACTTCAAATGTCTGTATTTAGGCCAGAGAGCCTAACATAACCAGGGAATCGCTATTACTGGGCTAGCAGAAATTTACATTAGCTGAACAACGCAAGCACATAAATAAGTGTACTTGGAAAGTGAATTAAAAGGTTTCTGCATGACACTGCTTTGCAATGAGATGTTTGGCTGGCACAAGCTTAGAAAGCATGTATGGTCTCTATGTGTGGTCTCTAAGCAATTTCCTCCGGGATCAATAAAGTTTTCTGATTCTGATTCTGATTCTTATGTACTGTGCTGTGCAGCAGCCATAGTTGAGTTCTCCATCACACAGCCACATCCCCTACCCTGCTCCCAGTACAGAGAGGGTTAATGAGAACAGTAGTCATTAATATTAGAATCAGCAACCAAAAATGACCTTTTTTGTCCCAGAGGAATAAATGTCAGAGCAAAATACATCATACTAAGATGGAATTAAGGTGGTGGAAAAATTACATCTCCTTTAAATTGTAAAAAAAATCAAATCTTGAACTCACTACAAAAATCAGAACGGTTTTATTATTGTGTGATGGGATGCATTACCTGCAGTAATCAGTATGTTGGTGAATAAATGTGAGGAAGAAAGAGTATATGTATGTCAAGGACTGCAGCCAAAAGCATCAGTGAAGGAAGTCTCGTGACAGCTGTAAGTGTTCACTGCGGGCATACCCCTGACCAGTCTATTTTAGAGGCTTGTTGGACGAAATAGATACCCTCAGTATGTTTTGTGCAAACCGGGACTGTGTGTGTGGGGGCTGGGGGTCTTCACTTACTCCGTCCTTCTTCATGTAATGATGAGGAAGACCCAGCTCTCTTCTTCATCCTTAGAAGTGATTCTTATCATTGATGATAACATAGTGTAATTCAGTTGATTATTTCTCACTCATAACCACTAAAACAAGTTGTGGTGAAAGTGTGCATTTCATTCGGTTTCAAATTGTTGCTTTTAATGGAGGACAATTTATGATTTGAATCTGATGGCGACTTAGTATTATGCACACAGGCTGATTATCCAGTAGGAATAAACCATCTTTGCTACATTTCTGCCACACTTTTGTCACTTCTTGACATAAAAACAAACAGAAGTCAGAACCTGTCAATACAGAATATAAATTGAATGTAAATGTAGTTCATTATATGACTTGTAGTTCGTAGTATAGAAAATAATTGAATAGAACAAAGAGGGTTAACATTCTGCTTTATTTTCTTCTCCCTAAATAAGCAACCAGGAGAAGTACAAAACAGCATCCTGTGATTAATATCATGTTGTAGTCACATGCAACCTCAGCCTCTGGATATTGCCGTTGGACATGTCTCAACCCTCCACATAAAACTATTTTAAAATCACAAATGCTGTATAATTGAGTACTGTTTTGAAAAAAGCCCTTTAAAGTCTGTATTTTAATGTTCTAAAGGGGGTGAAGAAGTTGCCTGAGATGGTGAATGTTCAGCTGGAAGCACTGTTTTCTCTAGTTAATACTGATGGGTGATGTATGTTATGTAATGATCTAATTATATCCAAATATTGTTCTTTCAGGTAGCGAAAAGCGTGTCCCTTCGTCTGCACAGTGAGCTGGAGGCCATACAGAAGAAGAGCTCTCGCTTGGAGTGGGAGAATGAGGAGCTGCGGGAGCGGCTGCAGGATCTGGACGTGGCCAAGCAGGTCCTTCAGACGGAGATAGACAAGTTCAGAGAGGTATAGACATAGTGCCATAACTGGTTTCCAATATGAGTACTCAGATCTGATTGTGAGGGGCCTAATACAGTATAGCCACTTAGATGGACATTTCAGTATTTATCAGTAATCAGTAATCTTTGATTAGGAAAAAAGTGAATTACCCTGACACACCTCAATGAACTGAAAAGCCTTTAACATGGTTGTGGAGACCATTCTCTCAATGTGTTTTGAAATTACCTGCATCACTTAGAAGAAGATACTGATTTGTTTAGAACTTAAATAATTTAAAGTCATTTCAGATCTGCTTTGATCTGTTTGTTGAAAATACCTCAACATTTCACTTTGATTTGTTGCCATTCTCTTCCACAAAGCATCTACTCTATGCTGAACATCACTGAAGGTCAGTCGACGCTGTGATGCTGTGATCTTCCACTCAAAATTCACTGCGACTTCAAACAATACAGTGATTTATATTAGGGCTGAACTGTGTATTGCCTGGCTGATCTTCTAACTAAACACTTTATATTCAAAGTTCCCCTGAAGTTTGTGTCCTTTAGTGACCCACAATGCTACTCTCCCAGTGGGCTAGAGTTTCAGCCTGACCTTGACCTCAGATATGTGCATGATGGGTGTGACCAACAGCTGACTGTATGGGCAAAGCACAGCAGTATGAGATCTGAGGGGTAAAATTCAAGACACAGCTGTTGTTCTCGGCCGTGGGTGCAGGGTAGGAAAGAGAGAGTGTAGAAAGATAGGAAGGAGAGAAAAAATGGAGAGGGAGAGAGAGAGAGAAAGTGACAGGGGCTGTGCAATGTTTGTTAAGTAAATTACCGAGGAGGTCCTTGTCTGTCCATCACTGGTCGTGTGGTAACTAAATGTGGTTCATAGCTTGCAGTGTCCTGCTACTTGAAAGATGCAAATGGCTAAACATATCTGAATTACCTCTCATTACCTCATGTAGTGTCTTCTAAAATTAATTATCTTACTAACATAACTGTTAACATCATAAATAATTCACTGCTGGTTGTCTTCAGAGGCCGGGGACCTTGACTGTCCTTTACAAACAGTGCTGTCCCACGGCATGCGGTCAGTTTAATCTAGGATTCAGTGCTTAGAGGCGGATAGCTACAGCTCAGCTCAGCCCGCTCATCTCCAACAGCTGCTGCCCTGCTCTGATCCTCATGAACAGAGCAAATCACCCACAACCAGATTATCCAGCTCTACACTAAACTCAGAGACATAATCAATAAAACCACCCACAAAATGAAGACACGGACATAGTCCATTTAAGACTGATGTTACATTCACCTACAAATGAGCATCAGTTTGTGGTTGTGGTCATATTTTTTCTACTGCGACAATCACTATTAGCTCTGACCCTAAACTGGTTTTGCTCAACTTGCTTATTCTGTGAATTAAAGTGGCCATATCATTGAACTTTCTTCCTCACTTTTTTGAAATAAGAATTTAATAAAATCAAAGAATCAAAATGTACTAATTCCTTCTCCGTCCATGTGATTTACATACATAAACTAGCCTACAAAAATAACCATCATTTTTGTGATGTCACAAATTCTACCACACTTATATGTATCTGCCTGTTCAGATCTTCACTGAAGTTATAAGGAATGTTTTATCTCTGAATACTGTTGGAATTAGACACAGTACAGAGCTGGCATTTATAGCAGAGCTTATTTACATATCAGCCTTAAAGGCATGCAGACCTTATGAAAAAGGCTGGGAATCCAGTTTTGAATGCATTAACGACAACAATCAGGATAATGTGTAATGTGTAGTGGTGTTATCAGTTATTATCATTGAGTTGAGTTTGGATCAATGGTGTTATTTTTATGAAGCATGTCCTCTAGGAATGTCACATCCAAGGCTGTTAGTGCGTCCTAGGGACGCCTAAACCCTAGCTAGAAGTCAGACAGCAGCAGACAGAGTGACTGACACTAGCTGGCATTCCTGTCATACTCAGAGCAGTATGCAAGCTTTGCCTGCAGTAATGGACACAGGGTTTTGGGCCTGGACTGTATGAGAGTTCTGTATTGTGTATGCACAATGTGCTTGTATTGATTGTATTAAACAAATGTGGCATATGGGAATGTGGTGTGTGGGAGTTTGACTATTCACAAAAGTGAATAGAAGACTCAACTTTAAAAATAAATGACCAAATGACCGTTTATGCATGAGTACTGTTTATGTTTGCCTAGAGTTCTCTTAGGAGGAGATCAAGTCTGAGGTCAACAGCCAGCAAGAATGAAAAGAAGCTCTCTCCACAGGTGAATACGAATGATTTGTGTTTTTTTTAACCACATTTCATAATTGTACTGGGCTGTTCTTGATTTGCAGTTCAGCTTTTAAAGAGCAGGTGTCAAATTTCTTTCAATACGGTTGGTCTTTCTTGTACTACTTGCATGAACAGGTGAAATGTTGTGTGTTTAACAGGAAGACAGTGCAGATCTCAAATGCCAGCTCCATTTTGCTAAAGAAGAGTCAGCACTCATGTGCAAGAAGCTGACTAAGATGGCTGTGGAGTGTGAGAGCATGCGAGAGGAGCTGGCCAAGTACAGGCTGCTTTACGGCGAAGTAGATTCGTCTCAGGCTGCCGCGGGCACCACTAACTCAGCCCACACCCGTGAAGCAGAGGTGAAAGTGCATCTGCGTCTGGTGGAAGAAGAGGCCACGCTGCTGAGCCGTCGCATTGTGGAGCTGGAGGTTGAGAACAGGGGGCTGCGGGCGGAGATGAGTGAAATGCGGGTAAGAGCTGGAGGAGGCCAAGAGGATGAAGATGAAGTGATGGAGGGGGGAGGGGAGCGTCTGGCTGTACCTGCCACTGTCGCAGTAGGAGAGGATGCTAACGGAGTGATGTGTAGTGGGCATCAAAGATTTGAGAAGGAAACAGGACCAGAGAACTGGCCACCAAGCCAGATCCTCAGAGAAGGACCAGTAGGTGGAGAAAGGGACCCTCTTGAATACCAAGAGAAGTCTGCAGAAAGTGCAGTGTGTACTAAAAAAGCCCAATATGAGCCAGGCTGCAGTCTCAACCTGAAGGACATAGAGGCCCTCCTTGCAATTCGCGACCAAACAATGCTAGTTACATCAACCATTCAGTTGCTATTAGGCCCAGCAAAAAATGGCAGCTCAGTCTCTAGCCATAACATTGTCTCTGACATCCCTTACCTCACCAAAACAGAAATTAATTCTCAGAGCAAGACCCACCCATGGCTTCTGGACCCCATGTCGAGTCCTCTGACTAGTGGACTGGAGGTGCTACAGGCCCAGCTACGTGGCCTTGTTACGAAAATAGAAGTTCTTTTGAACTCACCAGCCACTGACCATGAATCCAAAAGCATACTCTCAGAAACTGGTGAAGAACAAGTGCTGGAGACAGACAAACAAAAAGAACAACAATGTCCTACCGAAGAAACAACCTGCCTTTCAGGTGGCAGTCAAGAGAATACCTGCAAGCAGGACAGCCTTGAGCTGCTCACACTGCAGCTACGCTGGTTCATCCAGCAATGGCGCCAAGGGACGAGACCTACTGGAGACAACAAAAGCCTGTTTGAGGTATGAAATCTGAGTCAGTCATGATGTTTGGATGTTTTTTTCTCTGGTTATTGAGTAACTCTGAAAGTAAAAGTTATCTGTATATTCAGTAAATGATGTGTACGGCAATCCATGATTTCATATTTCTGGCTGATTTTTATTAGCCTTTATTAGCAATTCGTAAATAAAATAAAAAAAACACTTTTATTAATTATGCTGGTTGGACATTTTGGAACATTTTAGAAATACAGGTTGACCAAAATAACAGTAATAAACTGACCATTTGCTGATTGTGCATCCTTAGAAACTTGAATACTTAAAAGCAAAAGAACCGTTTGCATGTGTCGTGATGATTATCCTTTTGAGCACACATATGTAACTTGTAAACTGTACTTTTTAAGATGGACTTACAAAAGGATCTTCAGCTTCAGCTGGAGGGAAAGTTACAGGACTTCAGGAAAACCTGCAACTCATCTCCAGAGAGTGACTTTCATAAAATGTGCCACAGACAGGTATAAATTTCTGACTGTTTAACAACCTAGCTAGGAATCACAAACAGGCTTAAACCATATCAAGACATAACGTCACCACTAATGTATCCACATTGTCATGGTGCACATCTTAGTTGCAATCCATGTTTAAGCATTCAAATAGAAATTTTCCACATTCAAATGTATGTTTTTAATTGAAATCTGTGAATTTTGATTTTCATTTTGGCAGCCCTTGACACCATATAGATATGTCACCTCACTGGCCATATAATAACTGTATTATATGTACAATTATTATTATAGCCTCTAATACACTACATATGGTCTCATTTCTCCAGATGAGCGGTTCTCTTTTCTCTGATCTGAGGACAGCACTGCAGGATCTAGGCTTTGAGCTGCAGGAGGAGTACCAGGCAGGCCAGCGCATTGCACAGCAATTTGCACAAGCTAAAGCAGCATGGACTGTGGAGTGTACAGAGCTCAAGAGTCTCATAGGCAGGGTGAGGAACCAGAAAATTCACATATCACATATCTTAGGGGTGCCTTTTTTTGCATCATTGCTTTCTTGACAAGCATTTATTATAGTTTGGCATAGCTTTCATTTTTCTGTTTTGTGTTTTCAGTCTGCCCTTACCTCAAGTAGGAGCTTTTTTACTCCACAGGAGCTCCTTTCAAACATGTTTATTTTAAATGAGCAGTCACACCGCTATGAATGTAGCTGTGGTGAACAGGCTGGTTAAAAGCCAGAAATAAATGTTTTTATGGTTAGGCTATGTAGATGGTGAAAGCTAAAGGAACAGATAAAGGTCATGGTAACTGAAGAGAATATCATAACAACAGTCAGTGTTACATTATTTTCGGGAATACTGTAACACTTATATGCCCAAATGTTTTCTCTTGCTCTAGCTTGTTGGAATGCTAGATTGAATGGTAAGGAAACGGTAAGGCCTATGAGCACTCTCATTAAAGTTTTGTCTGTTCACACAGCTGGAGCATGCATCTGGGGAAAAGGGTTCCCATGACACAAAGATGGCACTGCAGAAGGATCATGTTGAAAAGCTTCAGCACCTTTTAGCTGAGTCCTATGCTGCAGTCATGGATTTGACACGACAACTGAAGATGTGTGAGCGTAACTGGAAGTGTGAGAGGCAGGAGCTTCTTAAACACCTGAACCAGGCTCGTCTGGACTGGGATAAACAAAACAAGACCATTCAGGTAAATGGTGACATAAACAAAACAGGAGTTCCACAAATAAAAGTAAAACACAATTCATGCACAGCGGTATAATTATCAACCTTGGAAGTGGCTCAGGCTGAAGTGCCCTCTCCACATTTTTTTACACGTCTGAAGTCTGACGTGATGACGTTCAGCACCCTAGTTAGCATCACAGAATGTTCCTTCTGAGACCAAAAGTCCTTCTGAGCCCAGGGCTTTACGCTACGCATTTCTCTATGAAGGAGAAACAGATATGGCTCTTTAAATAACCTTTTAAAAATATTTTTATAAATCACCAAAAAGGGTCTATCTCACAAACCTACATACTTTTACCTTTCATCTGTATTCAGTCACGATTCTTGTTTACCTCTCTAAAGTTTTGATCTCTTTCGTGATCCTGTCCTCATTATCCACAGACTGCTGCACTCTACATGTCCACCAATAATGCTTACTATTGCTGAACTTGTAGTTGTTGTTACCAGTGCTACTTACATATTTAATACCAGTGATTATTATGTATAAAAACTGCATAATACTCAGCAATTGGCCATGTTTCAAACTGTCGCTCAGGAAACAGAGGTTAGTCGAGTGTGTGTAAGTGTGGAATTTAGGCTAATCCCCTGTTGGGACTGTGGTACAGTAGGGCAAGCTCAGACATCGGCTGCAATCAGGACTTTGGATGCGGAGAGGGCTTAGCACACTGACCAGAGACACAACTACAGAGACTAAATAGGTAAATAAGAAAGTGACTGTGAATTAACACAGTATGGAATACATGGTAGAATCTTATAGAGAGACATTCACATGCAAAATCTGTCATGAATGATGGCAACATTCAGTTACTTGTGAGGCCTATGACTTTGGAACGTATCCGAGATGTTTTCTTGATCTGCAAGTGTTTCTTGTCCCATTCCTGCATACTTTACAGACTGTAATCCCTCACCCTGTGACATATTTCTCCTAAATAAGTCAAGTATTTTCCTACCATTACTATGCCCACACTGCTTTACACAAACTAATCTTGTAAGCTGCCCACAACATTCAGTGACAATGTTTTTCTCTGAAATTTGGACAATTTTTGGTTTCTCATGCAAGTAAATGTTTTTTTTTATAACTCAGAAGACATTGGACCCGCATATGCTTCAGAAAAAATCCTAAATATATTAAATGTTTTTTATTTGCTTTCAGTCCCATGGATTAAAGACAACACAGAAAGGAGGAGAAACCAAACGGTCAGTTTCATCTCCCTACAAATTAGATTTTTTACTAGTTAAAATGTGTGTTCATCTCACATATCTGAAACCATGCTTTTTTGATGGTCAGTGGTGACTTATTGTTCACTTTTTAGGGGACTCACCGTTGAGTCTATGAGCCATAATCTTGCACTAAGATTTGTCTAACAGAATGTGATTCCTTCACAGGATGAATGCTAAAGCTGGTCAACCAGCACGGCTGTCCAACAAGAACTGGTTATACATCAATCAGGAAGCAGCTCAAATGGACAGAGAAGATCCATGTAAGACCTGGGACTGTCCCATCATGCCCCCCAGCTTCCCTGGACTGAATGTAAAGCAGGAAGCAGTTCAGAAAAGCCACACAGCTCCAGAGAGAACCATGCTGAGGATATACTACAGCCCTCCATCAGCCCGCAGAATCCACCTAAGCGCTGTGACAATAGAAGATGAGGATAAGTGTGAGGAGCTTCAGGAGATGCCAGAACAAAACTGCCACTTTTCTTCATCTCAACATATCAGTGGTGATTCAGCCACTGTCTATGACAACTGGCTTGATACTTTACCTCTGGAGTGCCACAGTGCGATAGAGCGAGGTCCCATTGCAGCCACTAGATCTGGGTCGTTTTCTGGTTTCCAGCCTCATGGAATTTCATCTCCATCTCACTTCCGCTTCCCTTTGGAGGTCTCAGCCAACATGAGTGATGATATGAAGGAAATGACAGCTAGTGTGCTGCACTCATCTCACCCCAGCACTCCAGAAACGAGGAGGGGAAGGGACTCAGGGAGCCCTGTCGTGTCAGTGATCAGCACAGGCACCCAAACGCAGACCCCACCACCAGTGAGCAGTGTGGGCCTCCAGACTGAGGGCCCCCGAAATATGTATGCAGGAAAGCACTGGTCACCCAGGGTCACCTCATTTGTATCTGGCCGCAGCCAACCAGTGTCAGCATCTCTAGAGAGAATGCCTGGGCCGTCAGAGAGGCTTCCCCCCTGTTCTACCTCACCCAAACTCCAGCGAAGACATTCTGCCTCATCCCCATTTTCGTCCACCTCTACTTCTTCAAACTCCTCAACTTCCTCCTCTTCCTTCACCTCATCTACCTTGTCTTCCTCCTCATCTCTGACTGTTTCCTCCAGACTGGAGACTTCTAAAGAGCGTGGTTTATGGAGTGTTTCACAATGCAGCTCTGGTTCCTCTGCTTGGGGGCACTCCAACACCACAAGACCAAGCTCAGCATCTGTGGGAGGCAGCGATAAGACCACTGGCCGCAAGTCTGCAGGGATCCACAAGTACGGCCTGGTTCAAGAGTTTTTTCGCAACGTGTGCGGCCGCGGAGAGAAACCCAACCCAGTGAAGGAAAAAGCACCAGTGGTGCGCAAAGATCAAGTCAGTTCAGTAAGACTAAAGAAAACAGAAGGTCCTCCTTCACGGATTCCTGCCGTGCCCCTGGTCCGGAGCGACAGTGTAACCAAAATTGTAAATCGCAGGTTTATGAAACAAGGTCAGAGGGATGAGGCAGGGCCTGGCCAGGCACAAGCCCAGGGTCAGTGCCAAAGCCAAGCCAACAAGACACCCATCACCAAGGACAAGGGCCTTAGTTCTGTCACTCTAGAGGTAAGTATTGCCACCTGTAACATAGTAATGATGGAATAATTTAACACTTTAATTAAGCACTTAAATTAAAAATAGCCCATTTTAAAACTTAGTAGCTTTTAAAGAAAAAACATCAGATCTGTACTTGTATTGGCTGAGGTTTCAATATTTGTATTGGAGAAGAAAATGGTCCAGTTGTATTCGGTGTATTTATAAAATAATTCAGTGTTCGGTGTATTTATAAAATAATTCAGAATCCAGAATCCCTATTTAAACACTCACAAGGGATTCACATCACTGGTAACATATACAAATGTGGAAGGAGTATTATTTAGAACAATGAGGAACCGTAATCTGTCATTTTGAATATTAGGTGAAAATTAGTGTATTATTGGTGTCTAATTCAAGAATTAGAGTTAGATTCTAGCAATCTAGAATCAAATTCTTGAGTCTCTGTTACTCAGAAGTCATACTTGGTAAAAGGGTTCCTTTTAAAAGAGCTGTACTTTGGAAAAGCAGTAGATATACCCTCCTTTTCAACAGTTTATTTCTTCACTGAACGTTTTATTTTTTGCCTTTGACACTGAATCGCTCCCCTTGCAGGATGGCTCCTGTGACTGCAGCTCCAGGACTCTGGCCTCCTGCTTTCCTCGAGCATCGCGCACCAACATTCGTCACGCCCATGGCCACTGCAAGCTCCGTCCACATGAATGCCCCACAGCAGCTGGTGGGAAAAGGGATCTGCTGCCTCACTGAGCAGTGGAGTCACCCTGTATACTGATACCTCTGATACCACTGCTCAGCTTACAGGATTCTTTAGCGAGGTGGAGTTGAGCTTAAAGCATTGTCTTTGTAAAAGTCTGATTGTGATGAAGGACAGATACTGGTGCATTTTATCGCTTTGTTTTTCACCACTCACTCAACTTTCCTCTTACCCAGTGTAATATAAAGTGGGATATAGAGTTTCTTTACTGCACAGATTTAATTAGTGCTTAGGCTTATTGGTATAATGTGTTTTAAAATATAATTTCTATAACCTAATGTATGTCAGCTCATGTATGTTTTGGGGCTTTTTATACTGTCTAATAGGTTTATGATCTACTGACATAGACTGTTAGATGCCTTACCAGATGTGATGAACTGTAAATAAATGTCATTTATCACATTGGTTTGTTTTCTTCACTGTGGGGTGATAAGTAAACTGAGCCTGTATTCACAAACCACAGAAGGTGTAGGAGAGCTGATCTAGAATAGCCCATTGTCATAAATGGGCAGAATTCTGATCTGGGATCTGCCCTCTAACTCAGGAATGTCTTGTGAATACCAGGCCAGATTAGTGTAGTTTAAGGAAAAGCTCCTGGCAGATTTAAAACTAAAGCTGTACAATCACTCCCTCTACTGACCACTCAACTCTCGAACAGGATGCATTATTAGAAGTGGAGCTAACACTTAATTACATTTATTTTTAAAGGAAAAAGAATAAATCTTAAAACATTCATTCATTTTCTGCAATCCTTACTAGGGTCGCGGGTACCCGGAGCCTAAACTTAAAACAAATAAATGAAAAAGAATGTCGTACCACAGTAATTACATAACCACTTTATAACTTTGCATCTCATTTAGTACAAGATTTCCCGTAAAATACTCACCTTTTTACCCCCATCGTAGGATTAATTAAAAAAAATTTCCCATCTTTTTCCGTTATCATAAACAGCTGAATGAAGCTAGAGAAGAGAAAAGAGATATCATTTGACTTTTATTACCGTTAGTAGTATTTCATTTTTTATTTGTTCATTATTATGTTATTTTTAACATAAGTTTAATTTCTATTAAAATAATTGTATATTAACATAAGAGGTGTTTCTGTTCTAATTTTTGTATAAATTAAAAAAATAACTTCAGAAATCATCAAAATGTCGCAGTCAGATTTGGAGGCAACGTATACATAGCTATATGAACAAAAGTATTGGGACGCCTGATTATTACACCAACAGGGACTTTAATGATATTGCATTCAAATATATAGACTTTAATGTAGAGTTATTTCCCCCCCCCCCCCGCAGCTATAACAGCCTCCACTCTTCTCGGAAGGCTTTCCACAATATTTTGTGTTTCTGTGGGAAATTTGGCCCCATTCATTCTCTAGAGCATTTATGAGGTCAGGTACTGATGTTGGACGAGAAGGCCTGGCTCGCAATCTCCGTTCCAGTTAATCCTAAAGGTGTTGGATGGGGTGAGGTCAGGGCTCTGTGTGGGCCAGAACAGAACACCAAACTCATCCAACCATGTCTTTATGGACCTTGCTGTGTGCACTGGGGCACAGTTACGCTGGAATAGAAAAGAGCCTTCCCCAAACACAAAGTTGGAAGCATGGCGTTGTCCAAAATGTTTTCGTATGCCGAAGCATTAAGATTGCCCTTCACTGGGAGTAAGGGGCCTAGCCCAAACCCTGAAAAACCGTTTGTCCCAATACTTTTGTCCATATTGTGTTTGAGGAAAATGGGCTGGTCCCAGATCAGCCGAGTCTCATCTCACCGGCACAAGAGGCGGAAATACGGAGGGAGCATGCGCAGTCGTGGTTTAGCTTTCCAACAGGTTTAGTTTCTGTATCTGCTGTGTTTTTATGATATTAAATCAATGATCGGCGATCTTAATGACATCAGGACTGAAAATAGTCAGTATGTAGCTAGTGGGGCTATTTAGAGCTTTTAACTGAACACTGTGTGCATCTAGTTAGCAGCTTCATTTCAGTGTTTACAGTAAGTTTGTGCAGCAGCATCAACCAAAACAAACCCAAAGCCACAGATTCTGCCTTTACACACCTGAGATCATGTCGTGCACCCTGGAAAAGGTGCTGTCAGACGCTCGGACCTTGCTGGAGAGACTGAAAGAGCACGACACGGCTGCCGAGAGTCTGATCGAGCAGTCCAGCACCCTGAGCCAGAGGGTCCACAGCATGAGGGAGGTGGGCAACGCTCTCCCTGACAAGGTAGGCCTGTAAAGGTTGGACCTTAATCATATAAACAGTTCAGTGTACCTTCTATGTAATAAATTGACTGTTTTCCGATCATATGGGCTCTTTGAAGTCTTGAATGGGTGTCAGAAGCCATATACACTATATGGACAAAAGTATTGGGACATACCTGTTTTCCAGGGTTTGGACTAGGCCCCTTACTTCCAGTGAAGGACAATCTTAATGCTTCAGCATACCAAGACATTTTGGACAACACCAGGCTTCCAACTTTGTGGACACAGTGTTTGGAGAAGGCCCTTTTCTATTCCAGCATGACTGTGCCCCAGGTCCATAAAGACATGGCTGGATGAGTTTGCTGTGGAAGAACTTGACAGGCCCGCACAGAGCCCTGACCTCAACCCCATCCAAAACTTTTGGGATGAACTGGAATGGAGTTTGTGAGCCAGACCTTCTCGTCCAGCATCAGTGCATGACCTCATAAATGCTCTACAGAAGAAATGGGCACAAATTCCAACAGAAACTCCAAAATCTTGTGCAAAGCCTTCTAAGAAGAGTGGAAGCTGTTATAGCTGCTATGGAGGGGACCAACTCCTTATTAAAGACTATGTATTTCAGTGCAATATCATTAAAGTTGCTGTTGGTGTAATGGTCAGGCGTCCCAATACTTTTGTCCAGTGTAGGTTGTAAATAAATGCCGTATTTCACACTGGTTTGCTCTTGAAGGGGGTGATTAGTGGTAAAGGAACTCTACCAGAAATACTCCTGACGGGACGTTTCTTTCACTGTTCCTTCCATTCATTCAGTACATAGAGGAAAGCGCAGGATACCAGGAGCTGTCCAAATGTAAACCCCACGCTCTGCTGTCCCAGGAGAATTCCCAAATCAAAGAACTCCAGCAGGAGAACAGAGGCATGCTTCTTAACTTAATTATTTATAATATACGTTTGTGATAACAAAATACATGTTCTTTGAATGTATAGTACTTTGATCACTTGTCTATCGCCTTTTCCTCCGGTTGTTCCCTAGAGCTTTGGCTTTCTTTGGAAGAGCACCAGTACGCTCTGGAGTTGATCATGGGTCGATACCGCAAGCAAATGCTTCAGCTGATGATGGGAAAGAAGGAGCTGGACACCAAACCTGTGCTCAGCCTTCACGAGGACCACGCCAAGGTGAGTCTCTCCTCAGCTCTGAGGGATGCTTTAGATATTTAGCTTTTATTTTGTGGTCTGTATTGCCAGAACACTCTCAAAAACCACTTGTCCTTGGTATAGGAGGTGCAGAGTCAGCTGGAGCGGATATGTGAGATGGGCCAGGTGATGCGTAGAGCAGTACAGGTGGATGACCAGCACTATTGCTCTGTGAAAGAGAGACTGGCTCAATTGGAGGTAATGCATTAGTCCATGTCATTGTAAAAGTGTAGTTCAAGTTAATGTTCCAAATTTCTGCATAATTTAATAATTGATTTATTATCAAAGTCATCCAGTGTGTCTTCATTTCAAATGGTGCATAATAGAGAATACTTAACAAAATATTGAGATTTTTAAGAGAGCTCCGAAAATTGCAGTGATGGTTACAGGAACCAGGTGTCACCATGTCTCTTCCAGTAAAGTGGCATTTGGCAGACGCCCTTATCCAGAGCGACTTACAATCATTAGTTACAGGGACAGTCTTACAATCATTAGTTACAGGGACAGTCCCCCTGGAGCAACTGAGGGTTAAGTGACTTGCTTAAGCACACAATGGTAGAAAGTGGGAAGTTTGAACCTGCAACTTTGTGGACATCGGGTTCACAGGCTAGTGTTTTACCCACTAGGCTACTACCACCCTTGCACAATTATGACCTTGTTATTATTAACTAAATCCCATGAACCTTTCTGTGTCTACTGAATATTTACATGTAATGTTGGCCATTGTAATGGTGGTAAATCCAGAAACAAAAAACATTTTCTTTGAGTGCTATTTTGCCTTGCAACTACTTGCATGTACCTATCTGCTAGAAAGGGCTTTTACAAAATATGTTTTAGGCCAAATATTTATCTCAAAACATTTGCAAAGCCATGGCTCAAACATCAGGCAGCATATTTGTAACAATTTCATTGAATAACTTTCCGTAAGGGAGCTTTTAGCGGCACTAAACACTTCTAGTTCTGGATGTCTGGTTCCTATCATCACTGCTGTGAACAAATCTGACTTGCTGAGTTGCTCTAGAGTGGAGCATTTCACATTAAACCACTCTAAATTGCTTAAATATTAACAAATTAAGAAGAGGACTGACAGGTATTCTCTGTTAAGTGTCAGTTTTTATGAGGCAGTTGATAATTGAACTATTTGGACATTGTGTTCTTTATTAGCATGCAAGCAGTTGTGAGGTTTGGACATTGTTTGCTTTGTCCTGCTAAAATGTCTTGAATTTTTTTCTTAATTCAGATTGAAAACAAGGAGCTGCGGGATCTTCTGGTCATCAGTAAGAACACCCTGAAACCACACAGAGAAGAGGTCACCCAACCCAACCCAGAGCCTAAATCCAAAGTTGCTGAGAAGGAATGATGTCATGCAAAGACCTGAAGAGTTGCTCTTTTTTTGTGGCGACAGTTCAGTGCAATTTCCATTGTACCATCTCACTCTCAGGACACCTGTTAACTCATGTCTTGTGTCGTGGTTTATTAGTATTGCTGACCCAATCCCAGTGTAACCTGACCACCTGCTGTCCGCTGCTGCACTTTTCAGCCATGGAATAAGAGAGGTAGATTTTTTTCCTCAGGAAAAACACAGCATCCCTTCATCAGTAGCCCATCAGTATGTCAGCTACTTTTGTTTCTGCCTTTTGCCTTCTTTGCAATTAAACTTAGCATAATTTTAGAATTACAGTGCCTTGTAAAAATATTCTACAATCCAGAAAATCTTCAGATTTTGCTGTATTGGCTTATATACAGCAGTGTGTCTACATATATAAACATTGTTTTCATGATTTCATTAGTTTCCTGTTAGTGATTACCTTAAAAAAGATTATAATTAGCATTTTGGCTGATCCTACCCATAACGTGCCTACGAGGCTTCATCTTTTAATACGAAGAAGTTTTTTCTTGAAAGCAGCCACTAAGTGCTCCTAACGCTGCTCTCAACAATAAAGGCCAGTAAATGAGCCTGTATTAACCTATAAGTCCCCCTTTTGTAGACAGCCTTAATGCAAAGTGTCATCACATGTAGAAGACATTTTTGTTAGTTTTCCAGTAAACCGGATCAGTTCTTTTTGTTTTTCTCCAGTTACTCCTTGTGATTTGAATCCAGCAAATTCTGAAGTATTTCTGCAGAATGAAATATTTTTTGCAAGATAGTAATTCCATGATATACCAGATTGTTTTATCATTCAAATAAGATTTTTTTAAAATGATTCTTTAAAATGTAGCCAAATCTTGACTTTGACTGGTCTATAGTAGCTTTTAATTAATACGGAAGAATTTCTGAAATGTTTCAGGTCTGGTATTTCCTGCATACATTCGGGTGCAGTTATGTCTGTGCACGTGCCCAGTTCTGTTCTTTGTCTTAGAAATAGCAGCAAGACCACGACATGTGTTTCAGGGTGAATATAATAATAAAAGAGTAAACTTTGATCTAGAAGTAAGGCGGGGTTCCTGACACTGATTAGGCCTAGGCCTAGTCCGATAGAAAGTATGGACTGATATTGTATTTTAGCCCAAGTCTATGCTTAATGTCATACTTGTAGTGTTATGCAGGTGCTTTTATTAGATGGTTGTATTATCACCTCAGGTAATTGTTTGTCACAGTTGTTATTTTTTTATTATCTGCATATGTCAAAAATAAGAGAGACTGAATTGTTTGCGTATAAATCTTGATTTAATAAACACTGCAACGACCAGCTGGACTTTTGTTGTATAAGCTGACAGTTAAAAAATGGGGAACACGTTCACACAAAATTTCAGAATGTCTCATATACAGTAATGTGCAAAAGTCTTGAGCCGCCCCTCATTTTTTTATACTTTGCTTGCAAAGAGCCAGGCTTTCTTGTTTTTTTTGGGTTTTTTTTATGTAACCTTGAACAGTTCTCCAGGATTCCTGAAAAAAGTTTCAAAGGCTCTCATTTTCAGTCCAGTCCCTGAACCTGACCAGTTTCAAAGAAATGTTTTGTTAAACTACACAGTGACCTCCATATGAATCATTCAAGCAGAACAAAGTCATCTAACTTAAGGCCTGAACCAGTGAAGAAACAGGTGCAGATGACTCCAAATGATCAGGCGGTGATCAGTATACTGGTGGTGCTGAATGCTGAGTGACTGGAACACCTTTATCTAGACACCTTGTATCTTTAGGCACTTTACAGCCTGTCACAGTAAAACATTTGTTCTCATTTGCACTAACAAGGCGATTTAAAGCAAAATATAAAGAAAGGACTTCAAGATTCAAAACGTTTATTGTCATATGTACAGTAGAAAAAAACGTATTTCTCTGTGCAATGAAATTCTTTCTTTGCTGTCCACACAAATGCTGAGGTTTAGAGTTGGAGTTTTTTTATGAAAAATAAATTAAAACTTTGAAGCGTTATATGCAGATGTAGAGAAATATTAACTGTGCATTTGCAAATTGAAGGAGATGTGCAAAGGAGCTTAATGTGGAAAATTTACAGTATGAGGTAAATTTTGTGCAAAATGTGCAAAATTTTCAGTATGAGGTAGGTGATGATTATACTCCTGTCAGGTGTTAAGGAGTCAGGTGTTAAGGAGTCTGATGGCAGTGGGGAAGAAGGAGTTGTTAAGTCGGGAGGTTCTAGATTTCACACTTCCGAACCTTCGTCCTGAGGGCAGAAGTGTGAACAGTCCATGTTGGGGGTGTGTGGGGTCTTTGAGGATGGAGGCAGCTCTCCTCTGGACTCTGCGGTGGTAGATGCTCTGCAAAGA
>JBBPCZ010000142.1:27134209-27149791 GCA_037974445.1 Brycinus macrolepidotus | reverse complement strand
CCACTATCATCTCCTTTGTCTTATCCGTGTTGAGGGTGAGGTTGTTGTCCTCACACCATGACACCAGGCCGGCCACCCCTCTCCTGTAGGCCGCTTCGTCCCCTCCAGTGATGCGACTGATCACTGCGGTGTCATCTGCGCACTTCAGGATGATGTTGTTTTTGTGGGAGGCGACACAGTCGTGGGTGAACAAGGTGTAGAGGATGGGGCTGAGTACACAACCCTGTGGGATGCCAGTGTTTGTGGTGATACTGGCTGAAGTCCTGTTACCGATCCTGACAGACTGAGGTCTGCCAGTCAAAAAGTCCAGGAGCCAGTCACAGAGGGTAGGGTGCAGGCCAAGTGTGGTCAGTTTGTGGGTGAGTTTGTGGGGGATGACCGTGTTGAAGGCGGAGCTTTAATCAACAAAGAGCATCCTAATGTAGGAGTCTTTGTTTTCCAGGTGGGAGAGGGAATAGTGAAGGGCAGCAGCGATGGCATCTGAAGTGGACCTGTTGGGCCGATAAGCATACTGCATGGGGTCCAGAGTGTCTGGGATGTTGCTCTGGATGTGGGCCAGCACCACTCTCTCAAAACACTTTGTGATGATTGGAGTGAGTGCTACTGGTCTGTAGTCGTTCAGGCAGGTGGCTGGGCTTTTCTTAGGGGGGGGGATAATGGTTGTGTCACAGGTGGATAGTGCTTGTCAAGTACTGTTACATTACAATCATTTGGCAGACTGTGTGTGTGTGTGTGTGTGTGTGTGTTTGTGTCTATATATATATATATATATATACACACACTTCTCTTTGGGATTTCCAGCAAGAGCATTCAGAGGCTCCAGTAAATCCAAAACTCTGCAGCTAGGATCTTGATGCGAGTTCGGAAGCATGAACACATCATTCCCATTCTCCACTCACTCCATTGGCTTCCTGTCTCTGCCAGGATTGAATTCAAGGTCTTTCTCCTCATTCACAAATGCATCTATGGAAATGCCCCCCTCTACCTCAAAGAACTACTCATCCCTCAAACCACAACACTCTCCCTCTGCTCCACTCACTCAAACGGGCTCCAGATACCCAGAACCAAATTAAAATCCATGGGGGATAGAGCTTTCTGTGCCTCTGCCCCTCGCCTATGGAATGCCCTCCCTGACACCTTAAGGGCTCTACAATCCACTGACAGTTTTAAAAGAGGACTGAAAACATTTCTTTTCGTAGAGCTTAATTTTTTCTTTTTCCCCTTTTTCTAATCTTGATTTTAGCATGTTTTATTCTATGTAACAATTTATTTATTTATTTCTGTTTCTTTCTCTTTTTTAAATCCAGTAGGCACTTTGAGATTTGGATAATGTAAAGTGCAATATAAATAAAATGTATTATTATTATTATTATTATTATTACTATTATATACACACATACATTTATATACACACACACACACACACACACACACACACACACACACATATATATATATATATATATATATAAATGAGCATGAGTGTGAGAGAGAGAGAGAGAGATTAGCAGACTTGCATAGGTTTGGGTAAAAACTTTAAAAACTTTACTGAGTATTTTGCTGCAGTTTGATATTTTTCTACTTTTTTAATATTTTATAATAATATATTTATTTATATATTTTATATATTTTATTCTAGCATCCCAAAACAGAATGACTGTGGATTTACTAAGACATTCCACTGCAGATCTTTTAGTTCATCTCTTTGAGCTGCTACTGGGGCAGCTGGTGGCCTGGTGGTTAAGGAGTAGCTCCTGCAATCAGAAGGTGGTGGATTTGAATCCCAGGACTGACATTTACAGTACTTTTTAATGTGTGTGCAGTGGATCTGTGAGAAGTTCTCCACACGCCTGTCTGGCAGGTGGTGCTTGTGCTCCTGGTGGTTAGAGAGTAGGCCCTGCAATCAGAAGGGTTTGAATCTCAGGACTGCCAGTGGCACCACTGAGGTACGCTTGAGCAAGGTAACGTCCCCACACAATGCTCCTCACTGGCTGCCCACTGCTTCACTTGGGTGAATGGGTTAAATGCAAAAATGAATTTTGTGCTGTTCACACTGTGTGCTGGGGTGTGGTGTGTTCTGGTATGACAAATGGACACTTTACACTTACTATACTTTCGATGGATGCAGAATGGATCCATGAGAAGTTCTCCACACGCCTATCCTGCAGGTGGTGCTGGTGCTCCTGCTGGAGGTGAAAAAGGGGAAAAAATGACAGCTTAGCCTCCTGATTCAAAGTCAACTGGAGTCATCCTGCTAACACCGTCCGTCTGAACATGTCTGAGAAAGATCTCGGCCAGAAATGGGACCGCTGCCTTGCGGACTGTGCTATTAAAGTTGGTAAGAGGTTTGAGAAGACAGTGGGACCACAGGAGAGACTGTTTCTTTCTAAAGTGGTTAGCTTTGGGGTAGCTAGCTTCTACAAGGCTGGGTCAGTGAGCTGTGGAGCTAAAGCTAACTTAGCCTAAACCTGAAATGACCAAACTCACTTGAGCTTTATTTATTTTATGAGGCTTTTTACAACATACCATGTCCCAAAGCAGCTTTACAGAAACCGGGGTCCAGGGTCTGTTTTCAGAAACCACTTGAGGAGCTGGAGTGCTGTAAACAATTGCTCTTTATAAAAAAAAAAAGGCAAAAACAGGGATAAGTATAGTTTGGGAAAACAGTGGGACAGATGGAACCAGAGGAGAGACTGTTATTTCCTTCTAGAGTGTTTAGCGTTGGGGTAGCTAGCTTCAACAAAGCTAAATGATCAAACTCAGTTCAGTTTTATTTAATTTATGGGGCTCTTTTACAATATACCTTGTCCCAAAGCACCAAAAACCACTTGAGGAGGAGCTGTAGGGCTGATATATATATAATCTCAAAAACAAGGCTGAATCTGATCTGGGAACACAGGATTGCTTTAATAATACAATCATATTGCTCAAAAGACCAAGCCAAGACTGACAGTGGCAGGGAAAAAAAACACTAAGGGCATGTGGAGAAACCTTTAAAGACATAAAGGGTTCATTTCTACCAGCTCGGTCCTTAAATACTGTTTATTTTGTAGCTTATTAGACAATTAAACCATTTAAATATTACATTCCCTCTCTATGATCTGTGTTCTTGGGATTTTCATATCTGAAGAAATGTTTCAGTATAATCAAACCATCTTTTGTCTTTTGTGACTACTGATTTTTAATAAGCCATGTGTAAATTTGAATATGAAAGTATGAAAATGCCATATAATGTTATTGTTAGACTTTCATCAATACATGCAAATTTCCTACTTTTCACACCACATTCAGAACATTTTTCCTCATCACACAGAATTAGTTCTTGGACATCTAAGGCTGTGGTGGTCTGAGCTGGGCATGTACAGTAACTTCTCTGTTGGAAAGGTTATTGGCCCATTACGCATCTAATCCTGTCAAATAGGCCTGTCTTCTCTGTGGGGAGTGAGTCATTGATTTCATGTTTAGTTAATTCCTGATGGAGGTAGCCTACTGTGTTGTCATGTCTGTGACTGGTCTCCTTGTCTGATTCTTATATTTTATTTCTGAAAAATGTTATTTTTCCTCTCTATAGGAGCTGGTCTTGGTCTAGGTATTGTCTTCTCGGTTGTATTCTTTAAACGTGAGTATTCCCAGTCAGTCTTGGACTGCATTTGTTCTGTTTATTTATGATGAATACTTACTGTATTTGAACTGTACACACAGGCCGGACATCGCCAATTGCATTTGGCACGGGAATGGGGCTGGGCATGGCTTACTCAAACTGCCAGAACGACTTGAGGTCACATTATCTTCTACACAGTAATGCCGCGAAGGTCAGTACATTTAAGGCGGGCCAGGCTGAAACACAGTTATTGAGTACTGTAGTGACAGCATGGCATCAGAAAAGGTCTCATTTGAGGCTGATTGATTGTTTCCTTCTGTATTCTTCATGTGTTTTTGACAAATTTTTGACACCTGGTCACTTCATGCGCCTTGAGTGTCAGGATTATACCCAGCCACATAAAAATGCAGGCATAAACAGACCAAGACACATTTAAAATAGATAAAAATCTGATCACTCGCACCACTTCTGGACTGCAGTTCTGCTTATGGATGAGGCATCACTGCTATTTCAGTTCATCTGCTGACATGAATTTTTCCTCTGATGTTTAATTTTATCCCATATCCCACTCTGTATGAGCCAGTTAGCTCGAATAAAACGCCGGTTTGGTTAACCTTCCCCTCACCTCGTCGTTTTTCACCATCTCGCTAAAATACACTGCGTTTACCGCATGATGGCAATGAAACAGGAGGATAATTATTCTTAACAGCCCTCTTCTTGTAAACATTGACTGTGTTTTGCAAAATGAGGCTTTTCTTTTGAATAGAACAGAAAAATGAGGAGCAGCACCGGTGATTGGCTGAGCTGATTTGCATATTACTCACCACATAGTAATCGGATTTCAGTCTGCCTGATAGGAGACGCATTTAACCAAGTGTAAATGCCTGTGGCCAACATCTGATCAGGATACAATCCAGATAACAGTCTCAATAAGTGATCAGGTGTAAGTGGGGTCTATGATATGACAAAATAAAATTACCAACAACATTTGTTGTAATCTCTTTCAGGAGCAGTAGCACCATGTCCTGAAGATTTTTTTGTTGCTCACGAGAGCTGGCAGACTAATGTTTCTCTGTGGGCTTGTCGTCACCCTCCATGCTTTGTGTGCCTGAAGAGTTCCTGTCTTTATTTAATCACATTGTTTAAAAGAAATGTTGGCTAATGTAGATTTGATTGATGTGCCGTGGAACAAATGCAGCTATTAAATGTTATTTTATGCCATCAACAAATGATCTTGGCATTCTCTTCATTTAGTAGTCTTTTAAGCTGGTTTTATGCAAGTTCCATGAATAACAATTGTAAATGCAAGAGGAGACTAAATTGTTAATGCTCCTGCCGGTGAACAGCACAACACTGCAGCAGTAAGTCAGTCCATTTTTAGTCATTTCCACAAACTGTTCAAATGATCTTGAACCTGCTCCACGTAATGAGCCATTTTTGGCAGCGTGACAGTTTGTGAGTTGCATCTGGTCTCTAAAGTGAAGTGCAAACATATGAAGCACCTCTTCATTATAACAGGCTGATGTTTTTACCCACAACTGCACCTTTTTAATTGATGGTCTTTTAGCTGAAATATAAAACAAAACCCAGCCTATCTGACTGGTGGAAAGGTATAATGGAAGTGTGGGTAGAGATTTTGACTTTTTTTTGTAGAAACCATTCCAAGCCCACATATCATTGTGTTGGTTAAAGGTTAGCCTTCAAATGGCTGCAGAATTTCCATGAGTCCACTTACAGCATTTTTGTAGATTTATGTGCCAAAAAAAGTCATAATTCATTTGACCTCTCATTATCTGGTAGAATTAAGCTAGTGTGTTTTCGTTCCTTTGTTTTTAAGACTGATATGTAATGACCTTTGTTCTGATCTGTATCCTTCTTCATTCTGAAACAAGTCCAGGCTGAAAAACTTACGTCTTCATCGTGAGTGGGTGGAGTTAAACTGCTGTAGTCTGACTAGGCTGGTATAAGTAAATGTTTTGGTTCTAGTGACACCATGAAATTCCTGAAATCAAAACAGGCTGTTTTGCAGCTTAGTTTACACACATGGACAGAAGAGAGGGGAGTGAAGGGTTTTCCATGACATGGGCCCTTTAATGTTTCCAAGGCTGTTGAAACGTAAGGTCAAACCCAGCTAATACCAAATAAATGAATAACCAAATGAACGTAAGCTTGAAAAAATATACGCTCTAATGTGAGATTTTGCTGAAGTGAGTTAATGATTGACACAAACCACAAAAGAAATGAATGTTTCTAAATAACTGGTTTGTGTTTAAAAAAAAAAAAATCTATTTTGATGGCACCTCTCCATTAATTCCCAATTAGCATTGCCTGTGAATGTGCATAAGCATGCATTAAGAGTGTGATGCTCAGACACGTTCTGTCCTCAGCAACGGCAAGCTGAGCTGGAAGGCACACTGGAGTGGAAGGCAAAGGGATTAGGTGGAGTGAGGTTTTGAGAGGAAAAGCACGCAAACACTGATACCTGTAGAGCACTTGTAGATGGTGACAAAATCCCAGGAACACAATAAATAAATAAAGAACCAAAAAATTTTAACAGGCAACAGTTCCATCTGAAAAAACACTGTTTTAGTCATTTCCCAGGTAGTACAACTGCAAATATCAGACTCTTTTGTTCTCACAGAGCGGTCTCTCTCTTCCACACACACACTCTAAAGCCTACCTCTCAGTTGCCCTCCCCCAATTGAGTGTCATCATGACACGCAGCTTTGAAACACACTGACAGAAACAGAATTGCTCATACTGGTGCTAAGCTTGGAAGAAGCCAGACATCAGAAATATTTTCGCCACTACCTGAGCTGAATGGACTGGCAGGATGATGAATACTACAGCAATTTGAATGAACGAGGGAAAGTGAGCTGATGATAAGAACTAAGCTTTCCAGAAGGATGGATGGAGAATACTACAATGGGACATCATCTCTTTCCTCACCTGAGCTTGCGCTTGTTCTCACCCTGCAGTGAGAGATTCTGAAGACCATTCTAGCCAGAAGAACCAGAGATACTTTTTGTCACTTTACCTCCATGCACCTACCAAATAATGGATGGGTACCTGCCTCATTAAGACCAGAGGGCCACAGACATTCTAACTGGCAGCTCCTACAATGAGTGACTCCACTCTGCCCTGGGCAGAAGCGACATCAGGTGTGGATCGTAACCTCAGCAGGACCCTCAGTGACGGCATCCATGGCAGTGATGTGTGGAGCATCAGTGGCAGTGGACCTTGGCTGTTGGCAATCATGTTGTCCCTCATCATTTTGATGACTGCTTGTGGGAACATCCTGCTTATAGCCTTGGTCTTCGCCCACCGTTCGCTGCGGTGCACCTCCAACTGCTTCCTGGTGTCCCTTTTCTTTTCGGACCTCATGGTGGCCCTGGTGGTGATGCCACCTGCCATGCTGAACGTTCTGTGCGGAACCTGGGTTCTTTCTCCAGGCTTCTGCCCGGTCTGGCTCTGCTTTGACGTGATGTGCTGCAGTGCCTCCATCCTCAACTTGTGCGTGATCAGCCTGGACCGCTACCTCCTTATCATCTCCCCCTTGCGCTACAAGCAGCGCATGACCCCGCCCCGTGCTTTGCTGCTCGTGGGTGGCGCTTGGGGCTTGGCAGCCCTAACTTCCTTCCTGCCGATAAAGATGGACTGGCACAGCCTAGGACGTCCACAGGACCATTCAGGGCACAGCTCGGCCAACGCCACGGTGCCCGAGTCGAGCTCCTATTACCCGCCTTCATACTTCCAGATGTCCAATTCGGGCACCCCGTCTCTGCAGTGCCGTCTGAGCGTCACCCTGCCTTTTGCCTTGGTGGCCACCTTCCTCACCTTCTTCCTGCCCTCCACGGCCATCTGCTTCACCTACTGTCGCATCCTGCTGGCCGCCAGGAGGCAGGCGCGTCAAGTAGAGGCGCTCACACATCCTCCATACCCGCATCATTCTCCAGGAGAGCCGTCCCGTCCACCATCTCTGGGACACGCAGTCCAGGATGGAGATGACTTCAGCCACCAGGATCCTCCGGTGTTACGCCACGCTCCGGTGAGAACACACAGTAGACAACTGAAGGAGGGTTGGACAGAGGGAGGGAGGGAGAAGAGAATCAAATGTGTTGGGGGATAGCAATAGTTAAACAGAGAAGTACTGATGGGAGAAGTCTTGTGCTTCGTGGGCAGGCGTGTGTGTAAGAGGGACAGAGGGAAGAGAGAGAGCGTGTAAGAGAGAGAGAGAGAGAGGGAGTGAGAGACAAACAAAAAGCAGTGTGCTCTCACATGCTCACGTTGAAGTTAGCCTTGCCTTTTTGCTCCCATCTGCTGTATTCTTCGATTCACAAATAATATGAAGATGGCCTGGAGCTGACACGGTGAATACACCAATGTCCTTCATATGACAAAAGAGAAGAGAAAAATGAACCCAGGAGAGGTGATAAAAGTTTCAGATTTAAAGGATATTTCTGATGATGACCTTAAAACACACTAAGTGGAAATGTACAGACAAGGGTGAATATCTAGATAAGCAGATAAAAGCTACATAAGCACGGCCATACAGAGACCAGTTTTTTTTTTTTTGCAAAATTTTGTCATGCAGGGTGGGGGGTGTTGGTTGATGGGGGTCATATTAGAAAATGTTTATCAACCCAGGGAGGGGAATAAAAACAAAACCAAAGTTTTTCGATGGGGGACACTAGCTTTTCAAAAAAGGGCACTTTGGCTATAAGGCTTGAGGACCTAAACTCCCTCAACCCCCCCTCTCCACCCACCCCCCTCCACTCCGCACGTACCTGTACATAAGCCAAGATGAAAGGGAAAGCCCTTGGAGAGGTGTAGAGGTCAGAGCAGTTCATCAGGAAGGGACCAACACCAGGAGTCTGCATCCAGGAGTCAAAAAATTATAAGCCAAGGGAACACCTGCAGTTGTTTTAAGCAAAGAAAACAATGGGGTGAGTGATATTATTAACTGTCTTTTAATCCAGAACCAAATCACAGTACCGATATTATTAAAAGTCTTCTTGCACACATAAAAAGGAAAATTCTTCATGACTTCTACAATAAAATATAATAAAATGTGAAAATTAAACATAGTATTTGAAGGCTTTGAGAATAATAAACTGTTGAGTGAAACCGCTCAAAATTATATGCCACTACAGAGCATCTACTGCACTTCATGTAACTCTTGTGAGTGAGAGGCAGAGGGAGAGGGCGAAAGGAAAAGTAGTTTTTATCCTACATGTTATCACCATCAGTTTGATAAAAGAATGTATATTTAGTTTACTACTAACTTGGTACTTATCAATATTTTCATGTGAAGACTAATCCTTAAAAAGATCAGTCAGGGTTGGAACTATTAATAGTTTAGTATCAATGCACCAATTCTTACTTTGCAAAGTCTCCTTCTCCCAGCTATCGGTGAACAGTGAACGGCGTCTGGCTCACAGGCAGGGGAAGAGGGCACTGAAGGCTAGTCTGACGCTGGGTGTCCTGCTGGGGCTGTTCTTCAGTGCCTGGTTGCCATTCTTCATCACAAACATGGCACAGGTGAGAGTCCCTAACTCTCTACTATTTAAGTAATACTGCAGTCACTGGAAAAGGTCTTGACATTTTGATCCGAAAAGCTTGATGTGTACTTTAAGTCTGCCCAGTCTCCAACCTATTGATTTCCATTGCCTTCTCCAAAGAGCCCTTGATAGACATGTAATTTGTGACTTCATGCTAATTGTACAGACCAGCCTCTGCCTCGGAATCAATGCAGGAGCCCCTGACATTTTGAAAGACTGACAAATAGAAAGTCCCCCTCTTTAATTCTGTAATTATACCCATCCCACTCTCAAATTATACCCATCCTGCTTTCAGTAATCCAGTCATCTCACCCCCCATCTGTGTCCCTCGCTCTTCTCCCACGGAAAACAGCACAGACACAGAGAGCTTCTGGGCGCGCCTGTCTGTTTCCCTCCTTCACACTCAATATGGTGTGTGAATAGCTCTCTCACCCTCTCTCTCTCTCTCTCTCCCTCTCTTACCCTTTTTATCTTCCATTCCCCTTCCTCTGGTGAAAGTAGACATCCATGACCTTTTCCCACTCTTCTCTGCACTAAGTATTGACCTCCTTCATGATCTGAGACCTTTTTTGTTTTTGGGTTTTTTTTGTCCATTTAGGCTGTGTGTGAGTGCATTCCCCCCTCACTCTTCGATGCGATCACGTGGCTCGGTTACTGCAACAGCACCATGAACCCCATCATCTACCCCCTCTTCATGCGGGACTTTAAGAGGGCACTGGGGCGTCTGTTGCCCTGCTGCTCCTCCTCACGCATCCCCAGACGCCCTTCACCCCCGCTCTCTCTCTCCTTGCGCAACTCAGGTGAGCCTCAGTTACCCACTGAGCCACCCTCGTTGGTCTCCGACCCGCCGCAGCCACCAGCCACAGCAACCGATGCTGTAAACCTGCTGGATGCCGAGCACGCCGATATTGACCTGCCTTTACTCCTGCCCAACCAGGTCGACACACTTGACTGAGCTGTGGGCTGGCAGACAGAGGGAGAAAAACACATACAAGCAGGAAGGATGATACAGCCAATGTGAATGCCTATCATAGATTATGCACAAAATGTGTTAAGACAGGGTCCAAAAAAAGTGTTAAGATTCCTTGGAGGCTGTGTATTCATATCACCTTTGCCAAAACTGTGTGGGGGTGTTTGGTGTTGAGGCCAACCAAACCAAGACTGTACCGCGCTATGAAGATGAGCTTGAAGGTTGCCTGGGATGCATATAACACAGAATTAAAGAGCCTGCAACACATCTCCCACTTCAAGCATTACCATAACAACCACAACAGATGGAAGACAGGATGAGAGTGAAAAGGAATCTCACTAATACCCACCACAATGTCAAGTGGCTGTCCGTTAGGCTGTAACGAGTCTTTTAATTAAGAATCAACACTGGTTTTGCAAGAGATGAACAAAGCTGAGTGCAATTTCCTTAAGGCAGTTTGTCTCAAAAACAGCCATTTCTGTGTTCACATTGTCAGCTGCTGAGAAAAGTTAATACAAGTTTTTAATACTCTAAGATTAAAACAGTCATGTTTAAACAAAACTCCAGAAGATTCCAGTTACTTTTATTACAGTACGCTGCAAAAATGAGACCATGGTGAAGTGAAAGCACCTTAAATGCAGGCAATATATCCAATATCCAAGAAAAAACTTGTGGAAGCCACCTTTATGTCTGTCATTGACTATGGTGACATACTGTACATGCATGCAGCCTCCTCCACTCTAAGGAGCCTGGATTCAGTGTACCATGCTTCACTGCATTTTATGTCTAATACAAAATCTCTCACTCATCACTGCATTCTCTATGATTTAGTTGGCTGAACATCATTAACCATTCGTAGACAAAAGCATTGGTATATATTTATCTACAAAGCTTTGTTGGGTAAACTCCCAAAATACCTCAGTACCCTTCTTTTTGTCAGTTCTAGTAGCTACCATCCGAGTGGTTGCTCTTGAATATTCCCTGTACTAGAACAGACTTTGGCAAAACTTCCATTTTCCCACCATGCACCATGGTCATGAAATAAACTCCAAAAAATACTTAAAATGAAAACATTTGTATCCATAAATGAATTTAGAAGTATCATAAAGAATGCAGTGAGGGATGAATGTCATTGTTTTTCTTGTGATTAAGCAGTTGTCACTTTGTGTTGTATTGTTGTCTCTTATGTATTTTTATGTGCTGATTTTATATGGCTGCTACCTTGGCCAGGTGTCCCTTGTAAAAGAGATTTCTCATCTCAATGGGACTTCCTGGTAAAATAAAGGTTAATAATAATAATTATAATAATAATATTTCTCATTTTAAGAATGGACCATTACATAACTATTTAACCTATTTTCAGACGTTTTTACGAATGTGATAAAAAAAGGACTATTTCTCAAAATTAGCAGAAATACTTCCCAATGCAGTAAGATAATTTCACTTGATAAAGCTATTAAAAATGGGTAATAATATAGAAATAGCTTGAACAATCTCATAATGAGCAATAATCTCATAATGAGGAATATTGGACATACTGCCTGCATTACCTGCCAGGACACAATTTTTTGCAATGTATTTTCCGGTCTAGTACTTTACCTGAATTAATATTTTGCCTCCTCTAACACACCTGATTCGTCTAATGGAAGGCTTTGCATTTAGCTGTTGAGTTGAATCAGGTGTTTTACAGCACTGAACTCTGCAGTTGCAGGGGCACTCCAGGACAAGGCCTGAGAAGCACAGATTTAGCCTAGATTACCATTTGAGTCCATGCTTGTTGTCGCTGAGTGTTCTGGGCCTGGGGTATGAAGAGAGTGTGTAGGTGGTGTTGCAGTTGGCTCAGAAAGTGATGGTTTGCCATTGGCTAGCTGGTCCTGTCTGATTCGTTCAGTTTGCCTTGGGTGGTGTTTGTCTGTGTGTTCAGCAGTCCAGTGGGTGGTGTCCCAGTCCCAGGACATGTGTTCAGAGTCTGTGTCACTTTCACCCGCTTCCTCCCCTCTGCTCTGACATTCTGGGCCTGTGCTGCCCTCAGTGGCATGACAAACAAAGCTGTCCTTTTGAGCAGGATCGGTGTCACAGAGAGAGTCTAGCAAGTCTGAAATGTCTGGAATATCCCAGCCATCTTCTGGCTCTCTCTCAGCACAAAGTTCCTGCCCTTCAGTTTTTGTGAATTCTTTTGTGTTGGTCTCCACTGTGTTGTTTGAAGACATAGGTTTTTCTTCTTCTTGTACATTCTGCTTGGCTGACTGGACTTCTGGTGTGTCCAGTTTATCCTGAGCTACAGTCACTGTCTGAGACTGGACAGCCATAACTCCAGCTCCTTCCTTGGTAGGAACGCCAACTGCTACAAGTATAGTGTCCATCTGACGCATGTAGTCCAAGTGACCTTTTACCTGAGAAAACGAAAAAATTCAGTAAAGGTGGGACCAAAGCTATACTTTATTTTCTCTCAAGGTTTGCAGATTTACATTTCTTCTTATGGCATTTATTGCATTTCAGTTTAAACCATTTAAATGACTTGTCTTTTTTCTGTTTAATGCCCGTCGTGCTGTGCACAAATAATATCACTAAAATCTACAATAAAATAACTGCAGATGGTTTAATCTGTTCAAGCGTAGTTGGCTGATATTTCTTTAGTCAAGGTTCTTATGCTGTAGCTTGTACTCAATGCCCACTGAATGTGCCCTGCTTATCACCGATTCCTTTATTTGCTCTCAGTCACAAGGACTCTTATTTCTATGTGTCAGTCAATAGGGAGAACTGAGTACATGCTTTGGCTGCACTGAAGTATAACAGCAAGATCTGGAAACTGAGTGAACATGTTCAGCATGATGATCGGTGTAAACTAAAAATAACTACAATAAATGATTAGCTTAAATTGATTTTTTCAAGCAAATTAACATTCTTGTTTTTTAAAGATCACTTTCAAAAGGATGGCAACAATACTGCAATATAACTGCAATGTAATTCTATCCTTTGTTTTTGGCAATTAAACAAAGACAGGCTTAAAGGGGCCATATTTTATATTTTTGTTGCATTTGATTTAAGTCTTCTTCTCACATTTGCATGCTTATACATCAAAAACAGCCACTGTTCACTGATTGCCACTGATTTCCATTATTTCTTTATCCTTTAGAATTAAACAGGATGATTTTTTTGCTGTGTCATTTAGACTGCATCTGCTGTGCCTTTCAACTCTTAGAACTTTTCCGTGGACAGAACAGCTCCTGGCTGACTAGGTGAATATTTGTAAACAGCTCCAGGTTGAATAGGTGAATATGTAAATGTGTTGTTTTCTTGTGACATCACAAAAACAGTTAATTCAAACAGCTGTATATCTGGAATCTATGGCTTGAGAAAGACTAGAAAACTTTAATGTTCGATAAGTTTAATCTTGATACCACATTGGTACTTTACTCTAAAATAAAAAAAGTAAAGGAAATGTATTTTTCATGCTACGAGCCCCTTAATGTCTTTAAACAATTCCAAAATAGCTCTAAAAGATCTAGAATAGTTGTCCAGGTTTTGATCTTTGAATAATATAATGCCATAGCATTCTAGGATGAAGGATGTCCAATTTTAGGGTAGTTTAATTAGAAACCTTTTATTAAGGGCATCTGTCTAGGTCTAAATACATTTCTGGAAAATGTTTATTAGCAATATTATGCTTCTTTCCAGTGGTCCTGGGGATTGCTCTGTATGTAGGCAATGCCATTCACTCACCACAGAAGACAGATCCACATTAATTATGCGGCGAGCATTTGAGTTGATTGGCTGCAGCCCTGCCACAGACAGCTGAACAGCTGAACTTCTGTACAGAAATCCAAGCAGCCAATCGCCTCTAAAAAAAAAAAAAAAAAACATACATTTCTTTCAGTATATTCATTATGTGTACATACTAAGTGTAGTTTTTCTTATTTTAACCTGCAATATCCATTGACAATCTTCCCAGCAACAACTTTGGACAGCCGGTCCCACGTCTTCTCTGTTCCATCCACAGGGGCTCCCAGCAGAACGACATCTTCCACGACACCTTCGCTACCTGACCAGTAATGAGACACGACACATCTTTCAATGTGCGGGAGTAGATAAGACTTGCTGTTGCAGCCCACGCACTGCAAATTAATGTCTTCACCTTTCTATCATTCACTAGAGACAAAGAGAAGGCTATGCTGCAAAATCCTTTAATATACACCAACCCTGACGTTAACAAAAAAACACACCTTGATCACTGGCAAGCTCTTCTAGACAGAAGTAGATGACTCGAGCTCCAAGGCTAAAGCCAATCAAGCTGACAGGTCGCTTTCCCTTCATTCAGACAGAGAAAAGAGAGAGAAGATGCAGTTCTAATTCTAATCAGTGGTTCTGTGCTAGAGTAAAGATGCCAACAGCTGGACAACTCACTTTCTATGAATTCATATGTGCAGGAACATGGATTGGCTATTAAGAGTAAAGAAAGTTCTTAACCATCTAACTTTTCCATCTAACACCTCACTAACCTGTTGCCGGCTCCGAAGCACTTGGGCCAGGTGCTTTCCCACCTCCGCTGAACGACTCAGGCATACTCCCCATGGATTGTCAATCACGCTTGCTACTGCCAGCAGAGAAGCGGGCCAGGTCAAAGCCGTAACAATGCCTGCACATAGGTGAGAAAGGAAATCCTTAGTCCAAAAAAGTGCAAATTGAACCATGAACTTCCTACCAGTGTTTGACACATTAAAAGCATTTCCTTTTTTTTTGAGATTTCATTTGGTGGCCCAAAGTAAAGCCTTAAATTTAAAGCTGTTCAGAAGGATAAGAAATTACTTCACCTTCTCAACAGACACCTACATTGAGGAGTAACAGCAAATAATTGATGTTGTATTAAGGCTGTATCGTCCTGATTTAGAAAAATATCTTAATAATAATTAAAAAAAAATTAAAAACTGTCCCATCATCAGTTGCATACACCAATCAGCCATTACATTACAATAACCTGCCTAATATAGCGTAGGTCTCCCTTATGTTGCCAAAACAGCTCTGCCCTGTCAAAGCACTGACAAGACTTCTAAAGGTGTGCTGTGGTATCTGGCAGCAAGATGTTAGCAGTAGATTAAGGCCTGTAAATTAAGAGGTAGGGCCTCAATGGATTGGACTAGTTTGTCCACCACGTCCCACAAATGCTTAATCGGATTGAGATCTGGGGAATTTGGACCCCAAGTCAACACCTTAGACTCTTTCTCATGTTCCTCAAATCATTTCTGAGCAATTTTTGCAGTGTTGCACTATCCTGCTGAAAGAGAACACTCCCATTAGTTCCCATTAGGAAATACTGTTGCCATGAAGGGCAACGTTTAGGTAGGTGGTACGTGATAGTGATAATTTGGTCATACCTGAACACACCACAGCACACAGTGTGAACAGCATAAAATTCTTCCTCTGCATTTAACCCATTCACCAAGTGAAGCAGC
>JBBPCZ010000142.1:27112537-27130792 GCA_037974445.1 Brycinus macrolepidotus | reverse complement strand
GATTTAAGTCTAGCTTTACAGGTATGAAGAACAGATGTGGACTACTAAAGCACTGATGTACGTCGCTCTGGATAAGACTGTCTGCTAAATGCCGTAAACGTAAACGTAATCTGAGCGACTTTGACAAGGGCCGAAATGTGAAGGCTAGACGACAGCGTCAGAGCATCTCGAAAACAGCAGTTCTTTTGAGGTGCTTCCATTTTACCTATCAAAAGCTGTCAAAGGAAGGACCATGGGTGAACCAGCAAAAGGGTCATGGGGGCCCAAAGCTCACTTATACGTGGTGGGGGAGTCAAGGTTAGCCTGTCTGGTCCGATTCCACTGACGATCTTCTGCAGTACAAAATGCTGAAAAAGTTCATACTGGGTGTGGTAGAAAGGTGTCAGAGCACACAGTGCATCCTAACTTGCTGTGTATGAGGCTGCATAGCCAGAGACCGCTCAGAGTGCCCATGCTGACTCCAGTACATCACCGAAAGCAGCTACAAAGGCCACATGAACATCAGAACTGGACCATAAAACGATGGAAGAAGGCGGCCTGGTCTGATGAATTGTCTTTTACATCATGTGGACCTTGGGCCCTGGCACTCATTTGGATGTTACTTTAACACATCTCACTGGCTTAAACATTGTCACAGAACAAGTACACCCCTTCAAGGCAACACTATTCCCTAATGGCAGTGGCCTCTTTCAAAGCAGCCAAACACTTGTTCAGTGATGGTCTGAGGAACATGACAAAAGTTTAAGGTGTTGACTCCAAATTTCCCAGATCCCAAATTTTCCTCAATTTAATCGAGCATCTGTGGGATGTGTTGGACAATTTAGTCCAATCCATAAAAGCCCCACTTCACAACTTAAAGGACTTAAAGGCTCTGCTGCTCAAGTTGATCACAGCTGTTTTAGTGGCACGAGTGGGACGTACACAATATTAGTCAGGTGGTTTTAGTGTTATTGCTGATCAGTGTAAATAACATTACTTGTTCTTTAGTGGGCAAAACTGGTTGTTGAATTCATTAATTGCTTATTTAAGTTTGCCTGTGTTTTTTGGCTTTTTTTATTTTCTTTTAGACAGACTGTGTGAATATGAACAAATTGCTTATATTGTGGGACTAAAATAGTGCTTTGTTCAGAAATTGACAGGGATAAAAAGGGCATCAGAAAGTGCTTAGGAGGCGTTTGTGTTTGGCTGGTGCTCTGTGGTTTCAAATGCCCACAACTGTCCTGACTGCACTTTGGGTGGGCATTACTGGATTGTCTTAATTGGCATGTGGTCTCTCCCCTTCTCCCTCTCTTTCTCTTACACACACAGATTTCCTTCTTTCTCTCCAGTATGGTCTCTGGAATAGATTGTGCATTCCTTCCCTTCATTCTTTTGGGGCTGCCAGTTCTCACCTCCCCCTTTACTCTTTACTCTCTTTTCTTCCTTTCTCTGCTCCCCTTTTATTCCTTCCCCCTGTGGTATCCAGTAGTCCTGCTGCTCCCTCAAGCCATCTGTTTATGTTTATTTTTCAACTCTAATTTAGGGAGCTTTCTCTGCCAGGAAAAGTCGTAACATTGGCAGATTACTGTGGCTTTGCTCCCTTTCTAAATATTCTGAAAGAATACTTCATTCTTTTCCTTTTCCTACATAAATCCGACACTTTCCTCATCGCATTTTTTTTCAGGGACTGTCGTTCCAGCTCAGATGACATTTTTCTCCCTCATTTCCCTTCTCTTCTTGGCTTGACCTTCTCTTTAAGCTTCTGGGTTCTCCCCTCTTTACTGGCTTCATTGTAAACATTTAATGACTGTGTGACCGAGTTGTTCCAAAGATGCAGAGAAGGGAAGTGCGTGAATTAAGATTTTGTGTGTGAGAGAGAGAGAGAGAAAGAGAGCAGTGAGGACATCCCTGGAAAATACAGAGGGAGGGAGGGAGGGGGAGAGGAAGCCAGTGAGTTTAGGATGTTCCTTCTTGTACCCCATGTGGATGCATTTATTTTGTGCTTACTGTAATTGTGTGCATGCCTGCCTTTAGGGAAAGCTGTGATTAAATGCCACGTTCATCTTGATAAACACCTTGATGGTTGGAGTTAAATACCTTACGCATTTTCCTCTACCTCTACAGCAACAGCAGAACTTTTCTTGTCTAGATCTAAAATAAACATTTCTAAGAAACAATTTCTAAGAAAATAAACATCTTAGTCTCAGTCAGTGTCATTTGTAGTTATTAGTTTAAGTATAGCATTTATTTTCTGATAACGGTGTTATAATATGTCAGTTTAATTGTGCTATAAACAATATGCAAATTTTAACATATGGTAAAATTGCAGCACCTGGTGCATAGTTAACGCTAGTAATTATCTGAGAAGACAATTAAACATCAGTATGCACTCTGTAAATGTTTTTTTTTTCTTGGCTGTCCCTTTTATGAATATCAGTTTTTTATAGAACAATGGAAACTTATTATTCTTAAATTCGAGTTCATGTCAGTATGTCTGATGTTACATCTGGTATATATATATGTGTGTGTGTATGTACACTGGGGTTCTAATATTACATCATATATATATATATAAAGTTTGGGGAAGGCCTTTTTCTATACCAGCAAGAGTGTACCCCAGTGCGCAAAGCAAGCTCTATAAAGACATGGTTGGATGAGTTTGGTACAAATTCCCACAGAAACTCCAAAATCTTGTGGAAAGCCTTCCAAGAAGAGTGGAAGCTGTTACAGCTGCAAAGGGGGGGACCAACTCCATATTAAAGTCTATGTATTTGAATGCAGTGCCATTAAAGTCCCTGTTGGTGTAATGGTCAAATGTCCCAACACTTTTGTCCATATAGTGTATACTGCATAGTAACACCAGTGTTTCCCCCACCATGAAATAGGCCAGACGGCTCACCTAGTCATACTTACATGTCACCCGGCTTGAATGGCGTACAGACCTTGGGATATAACTGGCAGGCTAACACTTGCTTCCTAGCATGTAGTTTTTATGTGATATGTGGTAATTTATGGCCAAAATCTATTTTCGGAGACCCACTAAATTCAGATCCCAAGTTTGACAAGGTTCCAGTCATTGAGTGTGGTATAGCAGTGAGTGAAGTGAGCTGGGTTTTGCTGGAGGAGCAGTGACTAACTGTGGCCTTCTGGCGTCTAGTTACATTAGGCTTCGTTCTTGGTCCTTAAAGAAATGGAAAGTTTTTCTGCAAACTCTAATATTAGTTTGGAGTGGTTCTATTACAGTATAGTGAATAGGAAATAATCAAAGACCTGAAGCTCATGTGGTGTTTCCACTTTGCCATTTTATTGCAAGAAAACCTGTGAGAGTGCCTCCTTTCTGGATGTTTGCAGACATAAGCAATCAACTTCCAAAAGCACTCTTCTAGCCCTAAAAATAAGTTCTAAAAAAAAGTAAATATGTAGAGAATATAAAACTGGGTTTATTTACTGCGTTTTTAAACTTCATTCTCCGTGATGATACTACCTTGGTCTTGTTTAAAGACTCCACACATGCACAGCAACACAGCTGTCTACCATCCAACCTGAAAGAAATCTAGGGGAAACACTAAACACCCCTATTTTACAAGTTATGCTACTGAGTGCGTAAGTCCAGCTGGTGCAATTTGGTAGTTTTACTAAGCTTCTCCTTCTGGCCCTGATATAAACACCTTGCTATGTGTTTTATAAACACTCTAGAACTTTTCTCTCTTATACCACAACTTCCATTAAGAGTAACTGCAAACTAGGACAGCTAACTTCCACTCAAGCACAGGAGTTTTGTTCTTTTGTCCCCTGCTGCAGTACATTAATCTCGCTTATGATTTCCTCTCCTACACCCACAGTTTTGAACTGCTGTGAAGGTGATGTTTTGTTCGTGCTGGATTCTTCTGGCAGTGTGTCGACATTTGACTTCTTCCACATGCGAAGGTTCCTGTCGGAGCTCGTGTTGCCCTTTTCTCTTGGACCTGACCAAGTGAGGATAGGGCTGCTGCAGGTCGGGACTGACCCTCGTCTGGAGTTTGGATTTGGGGCCCATAACACGCAACAGAGCCTACAGGACGCACTGCAGAGGACTAAGCAGCTTGGTGGAGACACCAATACGGAGGAAGCGCTACTGATAGCCAAAGAGCGAGTGTTAAGACCAGGAACACCTGGGGGAGCCAGACCAGGACTGCCGAGAGTTCTAGTGTGGATTACGGATGGAGTGGAACCGGGAAACGTGCAGGGACCAATGGCTGAACTGCAGGAGGAAGGGGTGGCTGTGCTGGTGGTGTCCACTGGCCGAGGGAACTACCAGGTTCTGAGAAATGTAGTGACTCCACCCGCTGAGGAGCACCTGTACTTTGTGGACATTGAGGATATGAGCATCATCACTGAGGACCTGAGGAATGCCATCATAGGTATGTGCTTTCGAAATGAATGTGCTGTAAAATCTCTTAGTGTTAAATGAACCTCTTTAGAGCAAACTTGCATGTTTCATAAATGTAAAAATAAATACAATAATAAAAAGTGTTGATAATTAGTTCCACTTGATTATAAGGTTGAATGTTTAATTAAAACACTAGATGGGCAGTTAAATACTTTATCTGTGATTTATGTTGTTTAATACCTGAAACAATTAGATTTAGTGTTGAGCAGACTAGGATTGTGACAAACTAGGATTGTAACAGTTACTTGGTCATTGGTTAAAATGTACCTTTTCAATTATTATGCAGTTACTTGTTGGCAGTTAACATGGTATCTCTTACAGCAAGAAACAGAGAGTGATGGACCCACCAATTATAGGCAATTTTTGTCACATAGTGATTTTATTTAACCCTCATATTATGTTCAAATTTACTAACATCCTTTATGCTTGGTGTCATTTGGATCCCAGCTATTTGGGATCTCCAGAAAATGGCTGAAATTAAAACTGCTTTAGAAGTCCGGTACTTTGCATTTCTTTGCTGACCACCTAAGCAGTGCTTTAAACTAAATATACATGTAATAAAGCCTCCACAGCGGAATATATCAAAGTTCTCATGGAAAATGTTTCCCTTCCCTCAGTGGTTCTCACTCTGATTAGGTTCAGTTGTGGCCATGAAGCAGAGTTTTTCGAAGATTATAAAATTGCATATTTCAGTGTCCTCGATATCATCCTAAACAAATTAACCCCAAAGAACACAGATGTGTACAAAATGTGTCCAGGACATTGAAAATATATCATGTTAATTTTGTGTTTGCCTAGTTGTCCCCATTAAATTAGGATAAGTCATTTAATATGAAGCAAAAAATGAATAAATTATTTATAAATGAGTCAAACTGACCCAAAACATAAAAGAAAGGATGTTTTTACTGAAGTGGTTTAAAGGCTTACTTTTCTAGAATCTTTTTTGATATGTTAGTCTTTGATTTGTTCTTGTTAAAGGCATTTTACTGTCTTTTTAAAAATCATTTTGCCGTTAATAGTTGGAACAATCAGTAAATTACTCTATAATTAATATAATTGATAGTGACAGCCCTGTAGCGGTTACATGCCTGTTAGTATATTACTAAGAGGATAAATTAGAAGATTAAACAACAGTGGGAAGATAAACCCACTTTAAGGATGCCTTATGTTGTCTCAAACCTAAAGAAGTTGTCTTGAGCAAACACATTTAGAGGAGAATAAGTAAAGAGCAGAGTTAAATGGGTGTGGACTTTTCTGGGCCTCCACCCTTGTGTGCTGCAAAAATCTAGGCTTCTGTGCCAGATTACTCTGACACAAATAGCTTGAGACAGCAACCCTGGACTGGAAGGTGTCGAGACTAAGGGACACTGTAATGGGAGAAGGAGCTAATAATATAGAAATTATTTTGTCCTCTCCTTTCCCCAGTGGACCCCCCCTCAGGCGCTAGACATACATATTAATAGACAGCATTTCTCCTTGCTGACTGCGTTTCCCGTAAGAGTACACTTATAGACACACAAACACACATATGTCATAACAAGTCCTATATAGACCATGAGCACGATCCAGTCTGCTCTCTTGCCTTTCGAGACTTTTCTGGGCGCACTTATGAGATTGCTGTTTGTCACTGGAGCATCCACTAACTGCATTTTCTATTTTCAGAAACGTTATTGCACAATAACAGAATGCACTGGAGACTCCCTGACTGTCCTACTCCTCATTAATCTACCCTCTCTCATTACTGTTCTGCTCTTTTGTGCCTCTTTTCCTCCCTGATTACAGAGATTATTCGTGCTGAGAGGCTTCAGGTCCGAGATGTCTCCTCTACCAGTGCGGAGTTGCACTGGAGGCCTGTGCTTGCAGGTACTGGTTACTATGACATTCGGTTTGGACCTGTTCGCTCAGGACACATAACAGTGGTAGGGGGAGGCCCAGGCACCAACCCCTCAACCGAATTTGGCCACTATCAGAGAATCGTCCGCCCTGGAAACTTCAGCTCAGCCAAGCTGACCAACCTGCGTCCAGACACCACATATGTAGTCACTCTTTCCCCAGAGTCCAACCTGGAAGTTTTCAACAAGCTGAACACCACCTTCACCACACGGCCAGGTGAGAGCAAAAGGATGGTCTCTGGTTCCCTGGGGAAGTGGGTGCCATCTGCTGTACTGTAAACTGTGATCTAAACAGTTAAACATTTATAGGGGTGCAACCCTTATAAGTCTGTTCCTTTTAAATGAAGTATAATTACCTTCTATTAAATTACATTACTCACATTTGTAAAATTAAGTTACATACAATACTGTGCAAAAGTCTGAGACACCTGCGAAAATAATATTTAAAATGAATATGAATAGTATTTTAAACATTGTTACTAAATGTACTAAATAACACTAAAAAGAATAAATACAAATAACATTGTGATTTTATATACAGCATATCAATGTGTTCCTTGTGGAACTCCAGTATTACTTGTACGTTTATGTTTACGTTACGTTTACGTTGATTTAAGTATAGCTTTACAGGTATGAAGAACAGATGTGGACTACTTAAGCACTGATGTACGTCGCTCTGGATAAGAGTGTCTGCTAAATGTCGTAAACGTAAACTTGTAGGTCCCATCAGAAACCTGGTTTGACTTGTTCAGTCCTTTATTAAATTAAATCAGGAGCAGCTGATGGAATTTCACAAAGCCAAGCGCTGGCTGGAGGCATCGAGGAGAAATCTGGAACCAAACCTTCTCCTCACCAGCTCATAAAATAACTACTTTTTTTTTTTTTTTTTTACAAACAAAACAAATCTTGATACGTTTTACTGATTTCTTGTTTGTTTGCATTTATTCTGATGCTAACTTTGCTGACAGAAAGACACTTTATCACAGCCTGATAAAGTGATAAATTAATTTGGATAGGTGCCTAAGAGTTTTGCACAGTACTGTACTACCATTGATTGGCATTTTTTAAAAATCGTAATAGCAGGTAAAAAAGTAAGTTTAAAAATAACATAATTTCTCCACTTGGATCAGTGAGTTATAAGAAACAGTTACTGTAAAATTGAATCACAGATTTATCATCATCAGCAGTGTGTATAGCTTTGAAAGGGTTAAAGATCTTGAACAGTGATCGCTTGCACTGTTTGTGCAAACTGTTAACATTCCACATTCCACATGTCCTCTCTTTCATGTGTACTCGTCTTTCTCTCCTTCTGTCTGTGAAACCAGAGGTGCAGAGTCCAGCCCAGGTAATTGTGTCAGAGTCAACAGTGAACAGTGTGAGGGTCAGCTGGGGGCCGCTGCAGCCCCTGTCTGTACAAAGCTACCGGGTCGAGTACTCTGTCCTCCCTGCAGGGAAGCTCCATGTGGTCACAGTCAGTAACAGGCAGAACTCGACGGTGCTGACTAATCTGCAGCCTGGCACACAGTACCTGGTCACTGTGAGCGCCCAGTATTCCTCTGGCAGAGAGAGAGCGATGTCCGTCAAAGTCTGCACACAAGACGGTAAGAATTAGCATTAAGGGAAGACGTTATGGCAAAAATATAACGTAACACTTTTTCTGAGGTTGGAACCAATAAAATGCACCACTACCAAATTTAAAAACACCTGTGACAAACTATTACTTTTGATTTCAGTGTAAACTAAGAAGTGGATGGTCAGACATTCGTTCAAAATAAATTAATTAAAAATAAAAATTAATAAATAAAAATAACTGGAAGACTGATGCATTGTATGCAGTTACTATATGCTGGTTGTTGCTCACAAGCTCTCTCCAATTAGTTTAAATTTGTGTTTTTATGATGTATTCAGATGTATGAAAGTGTTATGAAAGTACTGATGATACATGGGATGTGCGATAAGACGATATTTGTTATTGTGATGAATTACGTCACAGTTTCATTACAAAGAGAGTATAAATTTGTTGTGCACTGCAGTGTATAAAATCCATTTGTTCATAGTTTTTGATGGTATTTTTAATGTAGCATTGCTGAGGGGTTTTATTCTTATCAGCTGTCAGAAAAATAAATATTGTGATCTGTCATATAGATCATGAAAAATTCTGGAAGTATTGTGATATATCTTTGCCATGTGATCCACCTATAGATGATACTAATGATGAATCAGAAAAGCTGATAAAATAGCTAGTGAATGGAATTGGACATAATTAAATTGAAAAAAGGGTTTAAAAAATAGTGATATAATAACAATAATGATAACGTATTGTCATGTTGCCCACTTTGTTAAAGCTACTAATAGATTTCGCAATCAGTCATTTCAAAAGCCTGAAAAAGAACAATCAGTAATTGTATACTATTGGGATGAATGCCATCTTTGTCTCTCTACCCACACTCCTTGTGTCTGCCAAGACACTTCATGCCTTCTCCTCTGCAAGACAGAACAAGAGAGGCCTAAATCTCTCCCTCTCCGTCTCTCTTTCTGTCTCAGTGTTGCAAGCTCTGGCAGATTTGCAGCTCACCACAGTGGGCAGTGATTCAGTTAAGGTCCAGTGGAAGGGAAGTCCTGATGGTTTACGCGGATACTGGGTTACGTGGGAGGGTGAACCCACGCTCTCCTCAGCCCAGCGGTCCACCCTGTATCTGCCACCCCACCTCCTCTCCACAACACTCACTCACGTGTCGCCCAACGCTCGGGTCTGCGTCTCCCCCGTTTACAAATCGGCTCGGGGGGAAGGCCTTTGCTGCACTGCAAACTTTAACTCAGGTGGGTGGCCTGCTCTTTGACACCAGATGACTGAAACAAAAACCTCAGACATCCTTGAATATTTAATATTAGAAATATTAATGAAACTGTACAAAGTCTTTATTACTATGCAGGTATGTTGGCAATTGAATGTCCTGTTTTTAATTTCCCTCTTCTACAGCTGCATTGACCTGGAGCCACAAGTTGTAGCTCGGCCAAACAGATGGATGCGAAGACGAAAACTTTACCACAAATGGAAAAAGGGGAAGTGAAAAAGCACTGTAACTGCTAGAGCACTTGTCGCCCACAGAGAGGTGCTCTTAGGCAACACACCAACACAAACTGCACTGAAAACACATCATGAAGTCACTCAAAACCTTAAACTACTAGCGCCACACAATATATACACATCTCAGACATAGCTGAGGCTGAACAACAGACTTTTAAGAAGTGTCCAGCAAGAATACAAAGGCTAGTAGTGCTCTATTGTGTAAATATCATTTTAATAGTAAAACTGTCTGACATGCTGCATATTATGTTGTCTTACTGCCCTGAACGTTTTACATGTTTGAAAAGGGAACAAGAGTAATTCGAATAGTTAACTTTTGACGCACATGTAGCAAAAGCAAATGAGTATCTAACCACTGCTTGAGGAGAAATGGATAGGCTGAATGTGTCATTGAAGTGCACATTGAAAGCCATTCAGCCTACCATTGTTCTCTCTCTGAGATTACAAGGCCGATGAAACTTTGATTTCAAGTTCCTCTCAGCTGCTTACATGAGGATGTTACAGATGTTTTGTGGCTAACAAGGCCCTTAACTGGTTTGGGAAAAATGCTTGAGGCACTTTCCACTGCCCACACACATCTACCCAAGGATGTGCATGGGTTTCCTTTGCAACCATTGCCCTGGCCCCTATGATTTTCTTCCCTTCCCTCGCCCCCCCCCCACCCCAGATAAACCTCAAATAAGGTCTCTACTGCCTCCTTGTGGATTTTTACAAAACCATTAGTGCCTTCTTGTGGATCATCCATACTGCACATTTAAATGGTTACATAAAGGTCATGGTGTCCACCATATGAACAATGAGTTTACATCTGAATTTACATTTTAATAAGATGCCTCTAAATTTAGCACTTTTAAAGTAACTTATTAAAGTAATATCCTCTTGTAAATCATGCAGTTTACAACTGATGTATTTGTGGTGAGAGGAAACGAGCATTCAGACACTTGTGTTTGTTATTTATACTACATATTTACGTACACTTTGTTCTTTTAAATAAGAACAAAAAAGTAAGCATGAAACTAACTTAAACATGAAACTGACTTAATAAATCGTTAGGGAAATACTCCAGCAGTACATTGGTCTAGTATAAACTGAACATAGTGTTAAAACATAAAACACTGAGATTGGGAAATTTTAATGCAACAATTAGCACTTATAGTGAAGGTTCAGAGATGTTTTTTAACAGTGCGCGAATGTAAGCAGCCTCAGAACTCCTGCAAAGACCTTACACATCCTTATCAGTACAATCAGTTTAATAAAGTGTTAGGAAATTGGAAAATTTATGTAACTGCAACTAATTTTCCCCAGAGAAGTGCACCAGGCAAGATGTCTCTTGGACTAACGGTAAGGAAGGTAAGAGAGAAGCCAGCAGTCACTTGAAAAGACTTGCAGGACAAGCTACAGGTTGTAAGAAGAATAGTTACAGAGATTAGTGAACAGCTAACTACACCACAGTCATCTTTGTTCCTACATTCCATGCAAAAATGTCAATTATTGTGGAACATAGTACTCTGGTTGGCAATAATTCAACTATTTAGAGAAAGAAGGGTTGCACGTATGAGGGTTGTACATGCTCACAGTGAAGTACAGAGTATTGGGGCACTACATATCAGGACGGAGACATGAATGGAGCGATTTACTTGGAGATATACCATGACCCCTATATGACCCCAAACATAGTCAAAATAACTCAAGACTGGTTTCTAAAAAAGTAGGTGAAAATGGCCTAGCTAATTTTGTAACTTTATAATGGATACATGTAGGCTTTTGAAATTTCCAGTCCACCAGAAGGACTACTGGGGAAGTGAAGATGGTTTGCCGAGAGAAATGGGCCAAAATTGAACCACAATGCTCCAAAAAAAACAAATAACTTCATACCATAGCTGTATTTTCATTCATTTGTAGTTTTATCATTATTTTAACAATATTTATGTACACTTTTACACATACCTTTTCATATTTAAAATATATATTGTGTTAATTTGAAGTAGACATATTCACTGAAAGTATGTAAATAACAAAAACAAAAATGTCTGATTACTTGTTTCCCTCACTATAAATCTGCTGTTTGCCACATTACTCATCACTGTGCCTATTTGCTGCTTCAGCAAAGCTTGGAGCATGAGGTCAGAATTAAAATACAAGTATGTTGTTGCATTACAAAAAGGTGTCTAAAAATATCTTATGTAGCTACATAATATTGTCTTATATTTTATGAGTCCCCAAACTTACATTTTTGATTTGAAATAAATACATTTCTACTTCAATATAAGACTGAGTGTTGCTTACATTTGTAACTTTGTTTTACATGAACATTGGAATGTTAAAATATTTTACCATTAAACAACAATTTATCGACCAGTTAGAGCAGTGAATGTTTCTCTGTTCATAGGAAATGCTGAAAGCCTGGTGAGTTTCTCTATAATTCCATTTATTTTTGAGATTTCAATTCGATTAAAAATCTCTACAAGGGAATATAAAAGGTAAACTCAATGAAATGAAACACGACTAATTGCAAGATTGACAGCATTAATGAACAGCATGCATTGACTTGCAGAACTGAAATCCATACAATCAAATGGAAAGAACTTTTCTTATGAATCTGAACTGCAACCGTAATTTCACACTGATCTCCATTTTATTTGATTCCCTTTGCGACAGTTCTTTGGCTATAAATCAGACAGTCTAGGTGAAGAAAGTATGATGGGTGAAAATGAGTTATAGTAGTTTTGCTAAGGCAACCATAAAAGGCTCTCTAAAGAGAGCATATAGGATAAGAGTCCACTCAGCTTCACCAGAAAAAGCAGATACTATGTCATCTTTGTCGATCAATAGCATTTAAGCTAGAACACCCCTGTTACAGTTAACCGTGCTGTGTATATTTAAACAACTTAGAACGTCTCAAGTTCTCCCAAAACTTGGATAACTAAATAAAAAAAAGCAGCAAAGATCAACCTTAGAGTGTGTTTGTTTTTGTCTGTGATTGTTTTAGATGCTTAGAGTGTTGAGCGCTGGCACAAGGGTAACCGGTTCAGGCAGATTCTGATTCTGGTCATGCGATCCTTTGCCTTGAAGAACCTTCTGTCTGTGCCTCTCCTCCTGCCTCTTCTTTTTCTCTAGACGCTGTTGCTCTTTCCTTTGTTTATTGGAGAGCTGAAAGTAATAATGTCAGTCAAAACAAGTTCTTTTTATAGTGTATGATGTGTTCTGATTAGGCATGGTCCAATATAACAAAAACAATATGACCTTGTATCACAGTTTAGGATATTATGATGCTTTAATTAAAAGCAATTAAAACAATACATGTACTAAATGTTTTAATAGCAATAATGTCTTTGTCATCAACCAGTATTTTTTAAGGACAGAAATGTATATCATGACAACAGTCATAGATCATTTCTGCAATCCTGTTTTAATGAGTATCTTAATAAGCTTTATGTTGTTAGCTTCCCCTTGATTTTTTTTTTAGGGCCAGGCAGACCTTTCGTATAAGCTATGAAGATGCTCAGACCAGTGACGCATAGAAGACGCTGTGCTGACATAAAATAATTACTGTCAAAATGTGAGTGTAGTGGGAGCTGCTACTGCAGATCTAATAAATCTCACGCAGTAACTGGATTTCAAAGTGTGTACAATAATACTATGGGTGGTAAAGATTGTGGCACTGGTGATTTTTCGATAATGTATGTAAACACTAACCTTAGGTTTGTGTGAAGTACTGCTCCCTGTTGGCAATATGTTGCCACTACATTCTGTGTGATTGCTTTGACACTGAGGGTGTGTCCCGGTTCCACAGTCAAAGTGTTGCAACTGTTTTGTCTGCTCAGGCATGAGCCATTCTGCTTGGCACTTTTGTGAGGTGGCACTCGATTGGCACAGACTGTCTTCATGATCTGAGAGAGAGAACAGAAAACGCTGTGGGGAACGACTCATAGACAAGGGCAAGAAGAGGCTGTGACTGACAGACTGACTTACTGTTGAAGCTGTCGGTCAGTAGGGAATTCAGGATTACTTCTTCATCCTCGCAGGGAGAGTGGTAATGTGGGGGCACACTCTGCTTGTCCCTCTGACCGTCACCAAACCGTCTTGAATTATTCAGATTCTGACATGGGGGAAGTAATACACAGTTTCTGCATGAATGGCTCAAAAACTGTGGCACCATAATCAAAATAAAGACAGTTTTACAAACAACATTCACAGTACAACAAACCACAAAACAGAATCTCTACTGAACAAACATTTTAAACAATAAGATCACTGACTGAATGTGTGTTTCAACCCAACAGAAGCAGTGAAGAGGCACACTGTCCTCATTTACATTGATTTTACGAAAGGTTACCCCCCCCCTTATCTTTATCTTTAAACCTAAGATCAACAGTACACACAAACTCAAATATGACACACAATAACGCCAATTTAATTTAGACCTATTGAATACAGGTAAACATGGATATAGTCTATGCATGAGTCTTAGCTGGATGTCAGATATGTTTTTCTTCAGTCTTTCGTCAGTTTCTGACCACAGGACCTCTGTCAGAGTTTGCATGATACCACTTTTTATTGACTAATAACAGAGATGGCGAAATGTACTAAAATTAATTTTTGACATTTTAAATCAGCTGTTTTTAACTGAAACACTTTTCTGAAGATGATCATCTAACTGTAGGTTATTGTGCTCAAACGACTCAATCTACTATTCTACAAGAAATACACAGCTGCAAAATGACATCTTGTTTCTGAGCACGAGTGTGTGCTACAGGACTACAGTAGCCATTTCACCATCATAAACATGGCTAAGTTTATTGTATACTTTTAATGTAATTACTTTTTTAATTCAGTCCTTATTTTTGAACCTCTAATAGTAAATATAACACATTTTCAGGCATTTTATGACCTTTCATTTTTAAACATCTATTTTAAGACTTTACAAGGATCTGCGCGAACCTGTTATTCCAGTAGTGCAGTGGAAAATCCAGCTATGCTAACCTGAGATGGTCAGCAGTTTTTCTGCAAGCAGTGGTTTCATCTGTGGTAAACCCCCATTACCACTTCTCTTACTGTGGAGTAAACTCTTGACCACAGACATTATCAAGGACAGAAGGTGCTTACAGGTACACAAGCATTTTCTGTCACGAGGTTAGAATTCTACAACATGCTAATTTCTTCCACATGTAAACTGTACACCGGACAAAACTGATGGAGGTCCAGGAGTGCGATACAGCCCAGTCTTTTCTTACCAAGCCGTGTTACATTACCACTTTTTCGTTTGTTTGTTTTTGAACCCACACTTGAACTGACTGGAACACCCAGCATAAAGTACTCTCCTAAAGAGGTCATTATATTTTTCAGTTTGATAAACTTTTCCATCAAGGGCCAAAATTGTTTTAGTAAAGTTTAAGTGTTTCTTCTGTATTTCACAAAAATACATAGAAGAGTGAGTACTTTGGGTAAATTATTTTGGGATGTTAAGAGAATTAATGAATGGAAATATCATTTACAAACCTCAATCCGCAGATGAGCTGGGCTTTCGGAGTTGTCTCCAATGTGCCGGACACTGTCGTAATGGTCACCATAACGATATGCTATATGAAGCTCCCGGCATAAGGGCTTATCTGACCCATTGATCTAGATTCAAAAATCCAGTTACCACACCTACATAATTCAAAGGAAAGCTTTTCAAAAATTATTAAAACTGCACTAATGACGGAAAGTCAAAGTGCAAAATCTAACCTCCCACAACGGAGCGTTCAGCTGATGGATTACGACTTTCACTTGCTGGCTGCGAGCAAAGGCCACTATCGCATCATTCCCAGCGAACGTGCCTGGCTGAGCAAGGCTTGACACTGAAAGATGAGAATAAAATGAATGCTGTTAAAAGGTGAAATCATGTTTCTGTTTTCTGAAAAATTATTATTTTTGTGGACTGCTGAATGTACGTTACATATGACACTTTTTAACGTAGAAAGCGTCAGGACATGTGACCTTTGTTCATTTCATTAAAAATTTCTGATCTGGGAACTATTTATTAACTTGGGACAGAAATGTCGAACTGATATATATATACTGAGACAGCTAAATCTTTCCATTTTAAAATTTCATATAGCTTCACAATTTAATAGACAGAATGTATCATCTTTTTTTAATGTAATCTCACTATGAAGGAAAGTGGGACTGAATCTGACTTGCATCAAAAAGCAAAGGATGGCTCTTAACTTTGGTTCCAGTAGCTTAATTCTTTACCCCTCACCCTCCCATCCCCATTTCTCACAGTGCTGAATGAAGGGCACGTCATCTTCCACGAAAGGTTCAAAGTCCTGCCGGTGTGACATCATATACTGGACAGTTTCTTGACGCAGGTTTAAGTGCCCTCTTGAGTGTCCCTCCAGCTGATCCGCAAGAGCTCGAAACAAGCAGTTTCTACAGGGCAGACAGTAAAATGAAAGGTCTGACGAAAAACTGAAAAATTGTTTTGACTGACCATTAAAAATGACAACCAGGAAATCTGCCATAACTCTTAATCATACCCATCTCCAGGAACCTCCCTCAGTTTGAGACCAAGAGCTTCCAGTTGTTTGGAGAAACTGACAAACTCCTCTCCTTCATCCTCCCCTTGAGGTCGATTCTTACGGTCTTTGGCCAGAGCCCTACGGGCAGCTCGCTCATCCCTCTTTCTCTCCAAGTCCAATTTCCTATTCCCGCGCACAGGCTTTCCTGTCTGTTTCCTTGACATGGTGATGCTTGGTGGCTTACACCGATTTAGTGCAGAGTGACAGCTGCTGAGCTCAACAAATCTATCCGATACCCACAAATGCCTGAAGCCTGAAGAACAGAAGTTAATGGATAAAGGAAACGTAACTTACATTGTTAATAACTTATTTTATTAATAATTAATAAAATATACATTAGCTTATACTAAAATACACACACACACACACACACACATATATATATATATATATTTATATTTATATATATTTATATATGTATATACATACATACATACAGATAGATAGATAGATAGATAGATATACATACACAAACACATACACACACATACACACAAAAAACACGCTACTCTACATACTATATATATTTAAATTACTTCTATACATTTCATTGTAGATATTATCTACGAAAAAGATGTGGATTAAAGTTAGCTATCTATAGTTAACCTGGCTAGTTTTAGTAACATCACAGACAAAATGGGGCGATGGTAATTATTAGTTACATAAACTCGCTAAAAACAGGTGTATAAAAACACCAAGAGATCCAATAAAAAGTTATGTAACAGCTGGCTACCTACTATAAATCCGGGAGGAAGTGTACGATAGCTAAAGCCATACATTAAAACAATAAGAAGAATAAATATAATCTTGTTTTCTCAAACTACGAAAGACTATACATTGATATGTTATATGTACATGTGTCACCGAACGGGCAGTTATTAATCGCGTTATTTTCGGAAGACTCAAATTCGCTGTGTATGTGTAAGTTAAGGAAGCTAGCAGGCTAACCAGCTAAACACAGCTTTATACAGTACAATACACTGTGCTCTGCCTTTAGGAATATAATTTAGGAAACTTTATACTTACATTACTGGCGATTCGGGCAGAATCACATCTTTCTTTACAGTGTCCTGCTTTATTAAAACACTAACGAGGCGCTACAAAAACCACACCGGTTTGTTTACATCAACACTACAGCCTCCTGAGTTACGGTAGCTTTAATGGTCCAATTTAGATTCCAACCTAGGCGTTTTGCGTTTGGAAAAAAAACCCGCAACAAGGTGTAAAATAAGAAACCAAAAATAAGTTTGAAGAAACATATGAAATGAATTTTGATTATGCAATCATTCAATTAAAATATTAAGGCATATTTTCCCCTTAACTGTTATTAGATGAAGATTAAACATGCAGGAGTTTATATATTCAACTTTATCCTAATTACTCCTCCGTATGTCTGGATCATGGTGCAGAGGCTGAATTATGAGAGCTGGTCCAGTCTGTCTCGACCCACACTGCATCCACACCCCGTTTTTCTGGACAAATAATAATAATAATAATAATAAATGTAATAAAATTATTATAAATTACAAACACAAGTGCTGGGCGTTTCTAAGTAGAAAAGAACGACTCCATATTTGTACAGTTATAAAAGTGTTTGTGGAGGAGGTGAACTTAAACTGAAACAAGAACACCTATTCTATTAAATGTGGTTTATATTAGAGGGAAATATTGTGGTGCTGACTCTGAGAGGGAGAGAGCGGGGGGGGGGGGGGTGGGGGGGGAGTGATTGATGGCTGCTACATCGTGCGGTAAATTTTAATTGTGGCTCTCCAAGGTGCCGAAATTGGAATAGGAGTGGTCGAGCTAGGAGGACAGTTATATATATGTATATGTATATATACATATGTGTATGTGTGTTATATATACATATGTGTATGTGTGTGTGTGTGTGTGTGTGTGTGTATGTGTGTGTGTGTGTGTGTGTATAACTTTACAAAGTATAAATATAAAAAATAAGCAATGGGTAGTTTTGAAAAGTTTTCTTTCTTAGTTCAGCAGACTATAAAGCTGTTTAAAATACACTCAAACGTTCACATTAATGGCATTTTGGCTGATGCCCTTATCCAGAGCGACTTACAATCATTAGTTACAGGGACAGTCCTACAATCATTAGTTACAGGGACAGTCTTACAATCTTTAGTAACATGGACAGTCTTACAATCATTAGTTACAGGGACAGTCTTACAATCATTAGTAACATGGACAGTCTTACAATCATTAGTTACAGGGACAGTCTTACAATCATTAGTTACAGGGACAGTCTTACAATCATTAGTAACATGGACAGTCTTACAATCATTAGTT
>JBBPCZ010000142.1:27089447-27101085 GCA_037974445.1 Brycinus macrolepidotus | reverse complement strand
GGTACACTCTGTTGTTGCCGCTACTTTTTGTGGTTATTGGAGTGAAAAGTGTGCTTTGGGTCGATGCAAGTGAACCACCAGGCAACACAGCAGTTGTTCGTTACAGCCACCTCGGTCCGCTGGGGCGCAGAGGTACATATGTTGTGTCTGGAAATGTAAGTGCTTCTTTCAAAAAAGAGAAAGCTTTCAGTTTCAGCGTGCACTAACCATCCCATGGGTAGGTGTTTGGAGATCATCATGGGTAACAGGCAGGCAGAGGAGGGATTAAAAAGGAGAAAACACACAAAACAGAAGCACATTAAAAAGCAGCGAGCAGGCATCCTATACATATTTCAGCCATGTGAAGATTTACTGTAAGTCACACTGGGTAGTACTTCAAAATTTCAGCATCACAGTATTTTCCGCATATATATATCCCTGAAAAAGCATTCAGACATCAGATTTGGCAGGATTACAAATGGCACAGATTGTTCCTTTCAATGTTTTTATTGCAAATCATGTTAATGTGAAGTAAATTTTTATCCAAAATTCATTATTTTTTGGCAGATCTTTAAAAAGAATTGAAACTAAAAATGCTGCTGGCATGAGTATTCAGCCCATTTAGACTACAATATAGTAGAACCACCTTTTGCATTAAGTTTGGGGTATGTTTTTTCAAGGTTTGTGCACTATTTGGGAGTGATTTCCACCCATTGTTCCTGGTAGATTTGCCCCAGGTTGTTCTGGTTGGTTAGATGACATTTGTGGACCGCAGTTGTCTCAGTTGTTTTGTGTGACTGGTCTGGTCTAAGACATGGCCATTGTAGAACATTCACATCTTTTGTCCAGTCACGCCTGTGTTGCTTTGGCCTTTTGCTTGGGATCATTGAAAGGTTTAGTTTTTGGCAGACTGAAGCAAGCTGTCTTGCAGTGTCTCCCTGTATTCTGCCCCAAACAACAGCCCCATACTCCAGTATTGCGATGGTTTGTTGAGAAATAGGCAGTGTTACATTTGCACCACACATACTATCTTGAATTTTGGCATTTTGGATGATCTGACCGTAAAACCATATCCCACATTTTTTCTTTGATGCTTAATGGCAAACTGCAGACGAGCTCTGATGTGTTTTTTCTTCAGTAATGGCTTCTTACTGCCCACTTCTATACAGGCCAGTTGTATGCTCTTGATATCTTTGATGCACCTTCACTCCAGTTTCAGCCACTGAACTCTGTAGCTCTTCAAAGTGATTGTTGGCCGCTCTGGGGCTTCCCTCACAAGTCCCATTCTTGCTCTGATGCTGAGCTCTGAGGGACAGCCTTGTCCAGGCAGTGTCTAAGTGGTATAAAACAGCTTCCATTTCCTCATAGTTGATCCAGTAGGGCTCGCTGGGATGTACAAGCACTTGAATATTATTCTGTAGCCATTTCTGTTTTTTGCATGTCCATGACTTCATCTCCAAATTCCATAGAGTGCCCTTTGGTCTTCAGATTCACAGAATGACCAGTGGTGTTTAAATTAAGGGGCTCTTTTACCCAGCAAACTTTTTAAATGATTCACAGGGTCAGTTCTAAGCTTCTTGTGTAGCTATGAATTATCTGTGTGTATACGTGGAGCTTCCAAAGCTCAGGGGTTGAATACTTTTGCAAACAGCATTTTCAGTTTTGAAATGGAAACAAAAATAAAAACACAGATTTGAAAAATGTAAAAAAATGACACAAAATATCAAAGTGTCTGTTGCAATCCAGGCAATAATGATGACTTTTATGGTTATTGAATACTTTTGCAAGGATCTAAGCTATTTAATTTTGCATTAATAAATAATAATAAAAAGGCTTCCTGAGCAGTGCTATACTTGCAATATATCTTACAATCCTGATAGATCTTGATTTGATTGGACTGTTTGGTTTCCTTCTCTTAAAATTACCCCAAAGAGAGCTTGTCACAGTATTGTAACCATCAAACAAGAAACAAAACAAATATCAAGAAAAAAACTTTATTATGTATTTCATTTTATGTTTTTTTAAACTGTTGTTTCAAACGCCTCTGAAACACCTAGAAAATAGGCATTGAATTTTATTGATGTGGTCTCATCTGTTAATGCCACTAATCTATCAAAATCACCAAATATTTTATGTCCACATCTATTTATCCTTTTAAATATCACATTTATTATTATATTGTCTTGTTGGTTTTCTTAACCTATTTAATAGAGTGACTAGCAGTAGTGTACACTCTTTAAAAAAGTGACAAAAAGGGTTCTTTGAACACTGCCACAGAAGAACCATTCTATCTATCTATCTATCTATCTATCTATCTATCTATCTATCCGTCCATCTGTCCATCCGTCCTTCCGTCCGTCCGTCCATCCATCTGTCCGTCCGTCTGTCCCTCCGTCTGTCTGTCTATCTATCCATCTATCTGGTTTTTTTTTCTATCTACCTGTCTATCTAAAACAAAGGAAATTCACCTTCCAAGAACCAAATGAAAGATTTATAAAACATTTTCTGAGCTGCAAGGAACCGTTTGTACATTCAGATGTTTTTGTTGAGTTGCAAATTGTGTAAAAAAGTAAAAAAAAAAACAAAAAAAAAACCCGCAAAGATAAAACAGGAAGATTTGGTTCTGACTGTGACGATTTACAACCCCTTAAGAACCTCCTTTTTAAGAGAGTTTGGCTTGGCTTCAGATTAATTAAAATTTGCCTTAAAATAGCAAAGCATATATTATGATATTATGATGCACTGATTTTCTAAATAGTAGAAGCGGAGGGGAAATTGTAGGGATGCCCCCGCAGTGGAGCTCACCATGGCTGCGAAAGTGTGACGCTCATGGCAGGTCAGCCTCATTTAGCCTCTCTGAGATCAGGAGTGGAGGTGAGACACACAGAGAGAAAGAGATGGGGGGAGTACTGTCATATCCCCACCCCCATGTGCACACACACACACACACACACACACACTTTCACTCCCTCCTGCACCCTCTCGCTTCGTGAGTGCTATAAATAGAAAGAGAGCAGCTGGAAAGGGAAGGCAAGCAAGGGGGGAGACATGTGTGAGTGAGAAGACACACACACACACACACATACACACACACACACACACACACACTGCATAGGGAAGTACACATTGATTTTTTTTATAGCTCTCATTCTCTGATTCCATCTCTCCCCCATCCATTCCTCCACAGTCCACTGACCGATGGCATCGTCTCCTTGCCCTTATCCTTCATCCACTCTCTGTTTTTTTTTTTGAGTTTTTCTTTCCTGTGTAACCTGGGTTCAGTGTGTTAGGTGGTGGGATTATTTATTTTGTACACTGGATGCATTTTGATAATTAAAACAAGTAGATATAAAGAGGAGCTGCTGATTTATCACTGATGTGAGCTGTGCTGATTTGAACAGAGCCTCTAGGTCCATACTGTTCATTAGGATTTTGTTCACGTGTGTGTCCACTGGCATCAGAGGCAGTTTGTTTTTATTCAAATGAAGGATTTAAAAACATTCCCCTTATTTATTAGCTTCCACTGTTTACCCTTCACGAGAGCCCTTGTGGATGGCAGACCCGTTGAATGCTATAAATAACCATCCCTTCCTTTCTAGCACGCCCATCAGTGAGGGGCAGGGCTGTCTGGGGATCTCTCTCACTCCCTGTCTGTCTGTCTGTCTGTCTGTCTGTCAGTCAGTCTGTCTCTCTCTCTCTCTCTCTCTCACCAACACTACTGTCACTCACTCTGCTCGTGAATGCACCACACATGGGTACATGTAGTACATGTAGTACAGCAGTGTTTCTTATTTCTAGAAATATAGAATAGTTTATAGTTTAGCAAATTGTCACCGTTTCATTTGAGAATATAGTTTTTATTTTATTTTATTTTATTTTATTTTATTTTAAGAAATGGTCTAACATAATGGTTGTATTCTATTAACTTATATTATAAAATCAAAAATAATTTTGTTGCCTTTAATAAAGTTACCGTTATGGAGATACAAGGTTTCACTACAGAAGTGAATATCTTACAATTTTCAACAGTCTTTTTCTTCTATTAGATAATCCACATACTCAGGCACTGTGATTCTTTGTAAATATTTTTATTTCTGTATTTTCTATATATTTTTCACTATTTCAAATATTAAGCTGAACTGAGATTATATTCTGTAATATGTTGTGTAGACACCTGTTCATCCAATGATTCTTCAGAAACATTGAGTATTAATAGGGAGTATAACACAAGCTGTGTGTGTGAGTGTGTGTGTGTGTGTGTGTGTGTGTGTGTGTAGAAAATTGAATACCTGTATCAGCAGTGGGTGCACCCCAGAATTGCTGAATGTACTAATTAGAAGGGGTGCACAGTGTAGCTATGTCCATTTCAGTCAAGGTCAATTTTGAATAGAGTTGCCCGGCTGAAAAAATGCAAAGACTCCTGAAAACTCTTTGTAAAAACAATGAAGAAATCCATTCAATGAGATAAAACAGCACAAAAGCATTTTTTGTAAGTGAGATGACTGTGAAGAACTCTTTAAAGACAAAGAACTGTCACATAATGTAAGAGTTATTTAAGAGTTATTCCAAGAATGATTACATTATGTGGAAGTTCTTTGAGCCTTTAATCTCGTTTACAAAAATGGTTCCTTGAAGAACCATTCATTGAAAGGTTCTGCAGGAAAGCGAAAATGATTCTGCTATGGCATCTCACAAAGAGCCCCTTCTGGTACTTTTTAATTCTTTAGGCAATGCAAAGATGTTCTTCTAAGGCATTGCACCAAAGAGCTCCTTTTTCTGCACTTTTATATTTGAGTGAAAAGTAGATGTAATGAATTAATTAAATACCTTTCTTCTCCATTCACAGACACACCATCTTGGTCCTGGCTGCCTCAGTTCTGTAACCTGCGGGATCTCCGCAGACGTGCACAGTTACGGCAGCTGGAGGACTCCAGTGGAAACATGGTGCACATCAAGCAGAAGCTCTACCATAATGGCCATCCCAGCCCCCGTCACCTTTGACTCTCAACAGCAGTGCCCCCCTAACTGCCCCATTACCAAATGCTGCCTCAGAGACCCTCTTCAACAGTCCCACTGCTGTCAGAACCACCTAGACTTTCTATGGCCACACGACACAGTACAGTATTTGTGAAAAAAAGAAAACTAAGACTCAAGAAGAAAGAAATCGTAACTTTTGTCCACGCTCCATGGTCGTGGGGGAGGTGGGGTGCAGGTAAGATGCTTGTGGGGGGGGGATTTTTTTTCTGTACAGGCATTGTCATTTTTTAATTGTTGAATCTAGGCATGCACTTTTAAAATGGGGTGGGATAGAAAAATACAGTGTTTAAAATGGGGCAGCGAGCCTAAGATGATTTTCATTTTTGGTCTATTTGCTTTTTTCTTTGTCCCATCAGTTTGGGACATGTGGGCGGGGCTGATGAATGAAGGGGTCAGGGAGCGATGTCATGGTTTTTTGTGATGGCGTAGTTAAAAGATTACTGCTTATGTAAATAGTTATACATATTGTTTTATGGGACTTAAGTCAACACAGGGTTAGGGGGTCAGTAGAAATGAGCTATAATTCATGCGCCCAGAAAATAGGCTAATGGAGAATGAAAAAAAAAAAAAGTCTGAAAGCAGAAGCGAGACATGGATGGAAATGGTTTTCTGTAAAATATGGATCGATCAGCTTTGTTACCTAGTGAAATCAATGAATGTATGTAATTTTATCTGTAAATAAAGGAGAGGGAGGGAGAGACCAGTCAAGCGGTCGAGGCTCCTTGTGCTGGACTGACTGAGTGTCTTTGAGTTCGAGAGAGAGAGAGAGAGAGAGAGAGAGAGAGAGAGCGAGCCTTCAGCACTTGCCTTGTCTTCCCTTCACTGTGCCCAAAAACCCATCCAGGTCTCCTTTTAAATAACTCCCGAGTCAAACAAGAGCAAACCAGCGTGCCAGCACAGAGAGCCCTGACCCACTTTCTCCTTCCTCTCCATGTCCAGACATTGCTGTTGTGAAGATGAAATGTCTGTTTTATTAAAAGTGCCATTGAAGCACAACAGTGACCCCTATTGTGGAGTTGTGTTCTTCTGCCACAGCCTCCTGTTCCAGCTGAGGCCACAAAAAGCTCATAAAACGTGGCTATTCCTTTTATACCCCACAAAACAGTGAAATGATTTGAAATTACAAATATCCTGAGGTTTCCTGCTAATTGGGCCAAAACAGTGAAGAATCACAGCTGTTTTTCTCCCTTCGGAGCTGATGTTATGGGAATACAGTGCTTTATCATGCGCTTCTTAACTTATCAGGTACAGCAGGCCTAGAAAATAACTTTATCACCAGCTTCAAGACCATCATCATCATGTTTATGAAAACTTTTTTAAAAGGTAGTTTCACATATATAACACATCAGTTTGCACTTCCAGTCGAAAGGGAAGTGTATTAGCTTTAGAACTGATGATTAAATGTAAAAAGAAATCATTTACCCAACAACTGTAATGTGTCTATTTTTAGTCATTCATTCCCAGAAATAACATGTTTTAGGTATATAGATTCATAAATAAGGAGAAAAGTTGTTAAAAATGCCAATTTTAAAAACCCTCAAGGTTGCTTCTTCTTATCATTTCATTCACATGACAAAAACCATCCCACAACTGAAAGCACCCTATATATTTTTCTAACTAGTTCTGAAAGAAAATTGATAGGCAATTATATGTGACCCAACATTCAGTCAAGTGTGGCTGGTCAATATATTCATTGTTATCTGAGTCGCTTATACTTAACCAGGGTTGCTGGAGCCTATCCCAGCACTCATAGGGCAAAAGGCAGAGAAATACCCTGAACGGGTCACCAGCAGATTGCAGGACAGACAAACACACTTACCATCTACAGTTTCTCTTCTCCTTGGGGGGAGTATTCCTAGCTTGGACGGCACAAAGTGCCCTCAGCCGCCCCAGCTGCCAATCAAACCAGGAGCCTTCACTACCCACTGTGTCACCCAGCTTAAAATATGCAGGCTTCAAATTGACTTTCAAGGCCAACCGGACCTGCTCAGCATTTTTGTACATGCCACAGAGCTGGTTAGTATGACAATTACTTCATTGTATCATGCAGTACCTGCTTCCTTTGTAATATTGCTTCTTCCTTGTAATATTGCTTCTGCATTTGGAGATAAAGCAGTTCTTAAAATCTCTGCTAACAAAGGTGTAACTGTGGACTCTGCTCGCTTAGTCACAGTTTTTACAACAGTTTCCACGTCTCAGGCTGTGACAGTCGTTGGTAATCCTATCTCAGAATAAAATGGTTGATATTCCTTTAAAAAGCCAAATAAATTAACTAGTGATACATGAGAAAAAGCAGGTAAAATTTTAACAATGTAATAATGAGGTAGTCAACTGCGGGCCACCTAATGACAGTTACAGAGGTTAGATGTTTTATATGTACATACATATATATGTATATAGGTATATATATATGATACCGATATACTTACATAAACTCTAATAATTATCGTGCAGGCCAGAGAACAGCCCAGCAACATCTGAAAATGAAACATTTTCAATTTCAGACAAGTTTCAGACAGAACAGACAAGTATTTTCAATTGCTTTTAGTGAACTATGGCTGTCACTATCGGTTATATTATTAATCAAGCATTCTGGTGATTATTTTGCAATGATCTGTGTAATTTGCATACAAGCAGGTTATAACAAACACAGATTTGTAACTACAAGCATACAGGCATTCATGAAATCCTGCTGTTGTGTTTTTCCTCAGTGATGCACATAAAAGCAGGGTAGCAGCACTGAGTACTGTTTCTGCTCATGGAATCACAGCAGCTGTGCTGCTCTCCTTTGCCCCAGAAAATTTCTGCAACCTTGGCCCTGATACCAGCAGTCCTTACAGCTTCTGTGTGCAGCCTGTGGAGCGACTGCGTTTAGAGCGATGGGAGATGCTGGGGCCTCTTTTCCTAACTTCTTCTATACATCTGCTTAACAAACAAGAGTGTTCTGCACAGTATCTAATGGAGCTGCCTCAGCCTCTCAGACCATAGTCCATTGTTAAAAAGATTACATAAAATTGCCAGTTTTTAATTGACAAATAAAGATAACCCTTTATTAGTCCCACTGATAGGAAATTTGCACATCAGAATCAGAATCAGAAAACGTTATTGATCCTGGAGGAAATTGCTTGTGTAAAGTGGACAGTACAAAAGAAGAAAGTAATAGTGCACCAGAAATATTGCACATGACCAGTCTTCCACAAAGTCAACTGACAATTCACTGCTTTAGTAGAAAAGTGTTTTAAATAACAGCACATTGTTAAAGAGGCACTTGTATAGAAGTCCCTTACTTTCTCACAGGTAAAACTGTATTTACTTTAAAGAAAATTCTTTATTATGATTGTGTTATCTTCTGTACTGTCCACATGAAATACCTTCCAAAAAGTCTCCTATTAATTAAGCTCTTAGTATCATATAGCCGGAATTTTACAATTCTACAAAAAATACTTCGCATTTATATATTAAAAAAACCTGTGTTTTTTACTGTGTAAAAGAATCAGTTTCACTTCCTCTATAAGTGGAGAAGCACAAACAGTCTCAGCTGACGCCTGTGGGAACTTCATCTCTTACACAGCTGGGACTCCTGAACAACAGGTGTTTCTGCCACATTCCTGCATTCCACTGTCTCACAGAGAGTTTTGCCATAAAATACATTTTACTGTCTACAATTTTAGTAGTGTTGTAGTTAAGACAGAGATGTCGTTACAGGGAAGAGGCAAGGATGAGACCAGGACACATTAAGCCTCGATCAAGACCAAGACTTTGTAGTCCATTCTTTAATAAGAAGGTTCTTTGAGCAATGACAAAGAACCATTTTTGATTCTCTAAAGAACCAGTCAGAATAAAGGCTTTAAAGCCTTGAAGAACCTTCAGATAATGTAAAGGTTCTCTCCCAAATTAAGGGTTCTTCTTATACATATGAAGGCTATTTAAACTTTCTAAAGGTTTTTCGCGCTCACATATCATTACCAAAAACTGTATAACACAATATCTTGCAACTTTTTTATACATTGCTTGCAAGTGCATTGCTGCAAGAGTATGCGGCGCATAACAGACTTGAGGCTTAAAAAAGAAATCTGTGTCCGCAACAACTGATACAGTGTATAACAGTATAAAAGATTGTTTAACAAGGAGTACATATGGCATCTGCTACTGGTTTAAAATGTGATTCCATTTCCATAGTTGTGCCTTCATGGACAAAAGAAGAAAATAAACAAGAAAGGCCTTGTACTTGATTAGTCTCGAAGGAACGTTACAAGTCCTCTTCACCTCAAGACCAAGACATGACGGGAAAAATGATACTGAGACCAACATAGGACTGAGACCGTCCGTCTGACCGGTCTCAAGACCAAGAACACACTCAGATATTAGAACTGTATACTTACATAATATACCTATTCTGCTTAAATCTGTTTTAGGGAGGGTCGTTAGTTTATATACGTGGTCATAATAAGCATGATACATCACAGTGTACCATCTGAAAGATACAAATTTTGTCTTTGTCTTCCTATAATTTTCCTGTAGTCCAGTATTATCACATTTCACTGGTAGATTCCAGATTTCTGTAGAATGAGAAACATAAGCTTATTAAATGATTAAAACATTTCAGTGACAACAGAATAGGCTCCCAGATTTCATAAGCAACCACAATAAGAATTAATCTCATTCAATTGTCTTTTTGCTAATGCTGCAAAATCCATATAAAAAGATAAAGAAAGGTTTTGAGTTTCTCAAAAATTGTAAACGAACGGTATCCATAGACAGGTCCCACGCAAGGTTCTTCTTTGAGCGATGTCATGAAATATTTCCCTAAAGAACCATTTTCTTGTAAATGAGATGTGAATGTGAAGACCCTTTAAAGGTATAAAGAACCTTCTCATACATTGTAAAAAGTGCTATTTAATATCTTCACATCTATACATCGTGGCTTTTACTCAAGCAAAAGATCAAGCATCCAGAAAAGTAAAAACACAAAGAATCCAGGGACTCCCACTTGTTGCTCTGTTCTGTAGTCCAGTAGACAAATGCATTTAATGTGATCTTCCCCTGAAAGCGACCATTTTGTCATACGTGAACGCACCACAGCATGAAATTCTTCTCGGCATTTAACCCGTTCACCAAGTGAAGCAGCGGGCAGCCAGGAACACAGCGCCCGGGGAGCAGTGTGTGGGGACGGTACCTTGCTCAAGGGCACCTCAGTGGTGCCACTAGCAGTCCTGAGATTCGAACCCACATCCTTCTGATTGCAGGGGCAACACCCAAATCACTAGGCCACCACCTGCCCCACAAAAAAATAAACATGTGGTGTATGTACGGGCATTAAAAATCTTAACATATGGACCACATAACAAAGACACTATGTTTTCTTTACACCCCATTACTCATTCAAAACTTGCTGTTGCTCTCTTGTGTAAGAATGCACCTGCTCTGTCTGCGAAGCGCAGTGGGCTGTGGTGAAGAAAAATGGTCATCAAAAAGATCAGGGACACGGGTAAGTAATGCTACATCAACATAACACCTGTAAAATCACCTTAAAGAGTTAATATGTGAAAAACACAAAACTGTTTAAGATGATCTGCTGGTGATTATTACAGTTTCCAAGATCGATTGGTTCATGGTACATTTTGTAAATATTGCTCATACATGTGATTGTTTGCTGATTAAACTTAAGGCCGTAGTCAATAACAACCCGAAGGGCACAGAAAGTTCATTCGCTCTATAGTTCTATTTTATGCTCTCTAAGATACTCTAAAATAAAAGTAAAGTGGCCACTTATAGTCACACATGAACACAGCACACAGTGTGAACAGTGTGAAACTCTTTCTCTGCATTTAACCCATTCACTAAGTGAAGCAGGGGGCTGCCACCAATGGGGGGCCCCCGGAGTGCAGTGTGTGGGGACAGTACCTTGCTCAAGGGTACCTCAGTGGTGCCACTAGCAGTCCTGGGATTCAAACCCACGACTTTCTGATTGCAGGGGCAACTCCCAAACTTGAAGCTTCGGAATGACTCCCAAGAACATGGAGATGCAGGGGAACTGAACCCTGGACCTCATCCACACAAAGCACGTATGAAAAGAATAAAAGGAAAACGATCAGTTACATGGTACAGATGTGGCTCACTGTAACAGTAAATTAATATTGTATCATAACATAACATTTGAAATACTGCCAAATATCAAACCATTGTCTTATAAATCAAAATGACGGTGTACTGTTGTGAAATCTGGTTCTATTATTGAATCTGAATCTTGAATATTGAATTCAGCAATAATCAGAAATCATAGCCCACTTTCTTTTAGTACCATAATGTGTTTCCAAATGAAACACGTTATCAGGGAAGGTCTCTGCTAAGCCTTCAGGTTGGCGATAGGTTTGAGTAGGGAGAGTGGAAGGTAATCCAGAATCCGGGTCCTGGCCTTGTGTGTGGAGTTTGCATGTCCTCCTCGTGGTGGTGTGGGTTTCCTCTGGGGTCTCCGGTTTCTCCCACAGTCCAAAGACATGCGTGTCAGGTGAACTGCGGATTCTAAACTAACCAGGTACCCACAACCAGTGTGCGAAATACGGGGGGGTCCGGGGGGGTCCGACCCCCCCGATTAACCCATGAGACCCCCTGAAAGCCTCAA